>PVJS01036608.1:0-20361 GCA_004027185.1 Glis glis | reverse complement strand
CAGGGGCATTCTACCTCTGAGCTACACCCCCAGCCCTATTTTTTATTCTTTATTTTTTTTTAAACAGGGTCTCACTAAGTTGCTGAGGGCCTCACTAAGTAGCTGAGGCTGGCGGCAAACCTGCGATCCTCCTGTCTCAGTCTCCCAAGTACTGGGATTACAAGCATGCACCACCATGCCCAGCTTTTTTATTCTTTACTTTGAAACAGGGTCTCACTAAGTTGCGGAAGGCCTCACTAAGTAACTGAGGCTGGCCACAAACCCGGATCCTCCAGTCTCAGCCTTCCAAGTACTGGGATTACAAGCATTAGCCACCACGCCTGGCTTATTCATCACAATTTTAGTGAATTCCTGCAGGATGCTGAAGTCCCTCATTCTGACTCCTGGGAGCCAGGAAGAGCATGACAGACAAGGTTCCTCCTTTTTTGTAACTTGTATTCCAATGAGGAAGATCAATAAGTAAAATAAATTCAGATAAGCCGGTCAGATGAGTCAGATTGTGGTTCCATCTTGCTGACTAAGCAAGAGAATGATAATCCATGGTGTTTGCTTATGGGTGAGGTTCCTAGAGTTGTCTTGAAATCTGAGCTAGTTTGTAGTCCTCATCTGCAAGAAGTCCCACCCTGCCATGGCCTGTGTTTCTGTTCCTGGTTTTCTCAGATAATCTCAGTGCTTAATTTCTCACTATGTTTCCTTTTAATAATTATCTCATGTACTTATCTTAGTTGTCTCATACAACCAGTTGAACCCACATGGACTTGGGTTTGATTCTCTGTTTTCCTCTTATTAGCTCTAACTTTGAACAATTATTTGTTTGTTTTGTTTTGTTTTGTTTTCAGTTCTGGAGATTAAACCCATGACCTTATGCATGCTGTGCAAGGGCTCTACCAGATAATAAAAGTTAAAGGACCTCTAGAGTGTTTAACATATGGCTCAAAGCTTATTAGCTACCTTTCTTCTTCCCCATTACTTTATGTTTTGATGGATTTTCAATTATGTACCTCCCTCTAATCACTGAATTTTCCTAGTTGGTTTTCATTTCTTTATTTTTTTAGTCATCCTTCTTCTAGTAATACCTCCACATGGGTAGTCATTTTAACTGATCCTAAACTATAACTGAAAGAATGTCCTGACAGCTACATTTCCCTCATAAATTGATCGACACTGTCACTGGTCTTATTGAGATCAAGATAGTAAAGATGGGTTTTAGACTTACTAATAAAATTGGTTTTAGATTTAATTGTATTTAGAAGAGATGGACCTGCCAAATACCTTAGAGAAGTGACTTCTGAAAAGAGATATAAAACCAGGGTAGAAGAATCATTCCTCCAAATGGCAATTAAAGGAAGAAAGATATGTGAAAGCTATCTCCGAAAAATTAATTTCAGAAGAGAAGAAAAAAGATGAAATAAACAAGGAGCAGGGAAGTTTTTCTGAGACCTTGGCCTGGCAAGGAAAGACAAAAGCTGTGGTTTTCATATTGGGAAGCTCTTGTCCAGCTAGAGATCAACAGCTTTCAAGAGAGCTCTTCTGAGCTGAGTGTGTTGCGCACGCTTGTAATCCCAGTACTTGGGAGGCTGAGACTGGAGGATCCAGGTTCACGGCCAGCCTCAGCTACTTAGTGGAGCTCTCCACAAATTAGTGAGACCCTGTTTCAAAATAAAGAATAAAAAATAGGGCTGGGGGTGTAGCCCAGAGGTAGAATGCCCCTGGGTTCAATCCCCAGTACCAAAAAAAAAAAGAGAGCTCTCCTGTCTGGAACCAAAAAGGAAGCTTTTACTTCTTGAGGTCAGAAAAAATGTTAGGGGGGCTTCTCTGGTTTGTACTAGAAGTGGAAACGAGGATGAAGTAAGAAGCAGATGAAAGCTGTCTGCAAAATAGGGCCGTATATGTTGACTGTGCCTTCTAAACAAGCTGCACCAGTAATTCTCTGCCGTGTGCCATGGTTTTACAGGCCTTCACCAGAGGAGAAGGGGAGGCAGCTTTTGCATGCCAACAGGAGAAGGGGAAGCAGGTTTGGCATGCCAGTACCATGTTGCAGAGGCAGGAGAAGCCTGCAAAAGGAATCACAAGTAACGGCCTTGATCCTGGAGGCACCAGTCTTCCAGAAGGAAGCTCTCAGCCTTTCACAGAAGCATCAGAAAGGTATCTAAGCAGTAGTGAAATTGCAGGGGAGATTCAGTTTGGGGGCTTTCCTGGGCTCATTTTGCTCTAGCTATTTCTGATGAGCCATGCTAGATGGCTTGTATGGTTCTGGTATTGTGTCATGCAAATGTGAAAAGGATGGAGAGAGCATGGCCTCTGCTTGCAAAAAAAAAAAATAATAATAATAATAATAATAATAATGTACAAACCAAGGAGAAATTCTGTGACAAGTATGGAGACTGTTCTTAGGTGGCTGTGTAGATTTCAAGTCACTTCTTGGCTCATGAGAAAGCAATCACTTTTTCCCCCCTTAGGACTATGGCTAATAAAGCCCAGGAAGCTGGTGGCATCTGTTTCCCTTTTCCCTTCCCACCCTATTCCATCCAGAAAGACTTCATGGCACAACTGTACCAGGTTTTGGAGGCTGGCAAGATTGGGATATTTGAGAGTCCAACTGGCACAGTAAGTATGAATGGGGAGGGATCATGATTAAGACAACTTGGAGGGAGGCTTGTATGCTTTTACTGCTTGCCTATGCAGAGATATTCATGGTTTGGAGTTGGGCAAAGAGCCTCAGTTTATCTGAGTAATAGTCACTTCCTCTGTTAAATTGTTAAACACAGCTCCAGGGTGTGTAAAAAACTAGGCAACCAAAAATTTAAATGGCAGTGGAGCTGGGTGTGGTTGCGCATACCTGTAATCCCAGTACTTGGGAGGCTGAGGCAGGATTGGGGGTTCCAGACCAGCCTAAGCAACTTAGTGAGACCATGTTTCAAAAATAAAAAATAGCCGGGTGTGGTGGCTTACACCTGTAATCCCAGTACTTGGGAAGCTGAGACAGGAGGATCACAGGTTTGAGGCCAGCCTCAGCAATTTAGTGAGAGCCTTAGCAACTTAGCAAGACCCTGTTTCAAAATGAAAATAAAATAGGGCTGAGGGTGTAGCTCAGAGGTAGAATACCCTTGGTTTCAATACCAAAAAAAAAAAAAAGGTCAGTGGAAATCATTATCCATAGCACTGAAACTTTCCAGATTTCTCTGGCATATAGGTGCTTTGGCTTTTATACAGATTGAACAAATAGTTTTAGTTTCCAGGAATTAGGCTACTGAGTGCTGAAGGGAGCCAACCAAGGACCCCTAAGTTTTTGCCTCCTGGCCCGAATGAGGGCAGGATTTGTTATCGGTTGGCTAATGAAGGTGAATAGGCCTGTGGCCAACAGTTCCCAGCTCGTCTCCTGGACTTTATATGTTGCCTGTTCCAGCAAGTACTGTGTGATATTAAAATGTATGTTTTGATGTGAAGGTTCCCCAACTAAACTGTGACCTCCCGGAGAGGAAGGGCCTGTGGTCCTCATCACTGTGTCCTTGTCATCTAGAAGAGATTGGCGAGGTTAGCCAATATGTGGCAGGCTCTTAATATGTGTGTATTGAATGAAGGAATGCAGCTTGTCCTTTGTCTCTCACTGCTGATGAAAGCATCTCCCTCTGTGTGGGTGTGGGTGTGTGTGGGGGTGGTTCTGACCCCTTGACTCCAGGGGTGTTCTACCTCTGAGCTAAATCCCTAGCCCTATTTTATTTTTTATTTTGAAACAGGGTCTCACTAAGTTGCAGCGAGCCTTGCTATGTTGCTGAGGCTGGCTGCAAACCCTGTCTCAGTCTCCCAAGTACTAGGATTACAGGTGTGTGCCACCACGCCCAGCCTTCTCCCTCTCTTGAGGTGGCACACGGGTCTCCTGGGTCAGGAAGAGTGCTGACTGGGATAATCTGTTTTATTTTGTTCCTTCATATACAGTAAGTGGGAGAGAATTAGCAGAATGGGTCCTCACTGTAGTGCGTGTGGCTTTTTAGGTAGTCTTCTGTTAGCATTCTTACTTTACATTTAAATCCAATGCCATTGACTTCTTCCCCAATCAACCCACTGCAGTATTATGGGGGTCAGTAGTGACTTCCTGGTTAATAGGTTTGGCTATTTCAAGTCCTTATTTGACCATTTACAACACTGATATTATTGAACATGTCCTCCTTTTTTGTTTAAAGTAATTTAAAAAATTTAGTTGAATAAAAATGTGTGTTGTTTTAAAAGTGAAACTTGTCAAACTTAGTTGCTTGAGCAGGCACTTTCAGTTCTTTTAATGGTTTCTTAACAGACTTATGTAGCCTGTTCCTAAGTTACAAGCTTATGCTGCCATATCTTGATTTATTGCTTTTCCTCATTAGGATAGGAATAATAAATGACTTCTGTGATAGATGACTTTCTGTTTTGTTTTTTGTGGTACTGGGGGTGAATCCCAGGGGCATTCAACCTCCAAGCTACACCCCCATCCGTATTTTATTTTTATTTTGAAACAGGTTCTCACTAGGTTGATGAGAGTCTCACCACTTGCTGAGGCTGTCCTTGAACCTGCAATCCTCCAGTCTCAGCCTTCCAAGTACTAGGATTACAAGCGTGCACCACCACGCCTGATGATAGATGACTTTCTTGTCCCTTTTCCTTCCCTGTCTCCATCCTTCCAATATAATTCTAGGTTTTAGTCTATGCTGTCATGTAGTATATTATGATGATTTTTTTTCCTGTGAACAATTTTTTTCTAAAGTTAATAATTACCTATTAGAGTTTGTTTTGTTTTTAATATACCTATGTCAATTCCTCCTACACCATCCAGTGTTCTCTCAGAAAATGACTACCCTGCCAGGCATGGTGGTGCACGCTTGTAATCCCAGTACTTGGGAGGCAGAGACCGGAGGATCTGGGTTCATGGCCAGCCTCAGCTACTTAGTGAGGCCCTCCGCAACTTCGTGAGACCCGGTTTCAAAATAAAGGATAAAAAATAGGGCGGGGGCGTAGCTCGGAGGTAGAACGCCCCTGGGTTCAACCCCTGGTACCGCAAAAAAAAAAAAAAAAAATGACTACCCTGCCTTGACAAAACACCATAGATTGGGTGACTTAACATAAATTTATTTTCCATGGTTCTGGAGGCTGAATAGTCAAAGATGAAGGTTCTGGAAGGGTTTGGGTTCTGGGGAGGGCTGTCTTCCTGGCTTGCAGACTGTTGTCTTCTTGCTGTATCCTCACCTGGAGGTGAGAGAAAGAGATCTCTAGTGTCTCTTCTCCTTTCCTAGGGACACTAATTCTGTCAGATCAGGGTTTCACCCTTAAGAGTTCATTTAACCCTAATCACTCATCGCCAAGACAGTCACACGAAGGCTAGGATTCTGCAGGTGAGCTTGGGGCAGACACATTCCAGCCACAGCAGTTTCCAGTTCCAGTTTTACCCTGGAGGCTTCCTTCTTGGGGCTCCATCCTTTTCCTCTAATCTGAATCAGTGGCTCCTTGGACCAACTTTACAGCTTTTCCTGGGGAGTGCTAGAATTTTCCTTTCCCCTTTATAAAGATCAACTTTGAGTATAACTGGCACAATGTAAAAGGTAGCCCTGTAAGTCCATAAGTTCTGAGTTTTGCCAGATGTGAACACCCATATAACCATCACCACAATCACCCCAAAGCGTTCCTTCGTATTTGTTGACAGTTTACATTAAAACTTAGTGTTTACATTCTAATGTCTTCTAAGTCACCCCCAATGGAGCCCTCTCCTGATATCCAGCTGCCCAGATAGATGGTCATTGGTCCACTTTCTGTCTCTATAGACTAGTTTTTTTCTTTCTAAAGTTCCATAAAAATGGAATCCTATAGTCTGCACTTTGTTGTGTCTGGCTTCTTTTGCTCAGCAGCATAATGCTTTGGGATTCATGTTGCTTGTGTGCTTTTGTGTTTTCTGTGTTGGGTTCTCTCTTTACTGGATTCCACATCTTCCTGTTTGGCTTCCTTGTTTTGGTAGAGCATGTTCCTGAGAAGGGTGGGGCTTTGCTGGTCTGAAACATATTTACCTTTCCACTTGATTACTATTGATAGCTTGAGTTGGATGTATAATAATAGCTTAAAAATAATTTTCTTGCGATTATGTGCTCTGGTCTCCATGGTTACATTTGGGGAGCCCAGTGACGGTGGACATCTGTCCTTTGTGACGTACTCTCATTCCCCCTCCAGAGGTTTCGGGATCTTTTTCCTGTCCTTTGTGTTCTGAGATCTCCTACTGATGGGCCTGATGGTCATGTGCTTTATTTGTGCTGGGAACTTGATGGGCCCTTTCAATCTGGGGGTTCCCACCTGTCAGTTTTGAGAAATTTTCTTATATTTGAAAATACTCTCCCTGCGTTTTCTTGGTGGTGCCCCCATTCATTGGGCTTCCTCATAAGTCCTGTAATAACCTTTCTTCTAATTGCCCATCTCTTTGGCCACCCTGATTTGTTTTTTGCATTTTTTAATGGTGCATTATGGTTATACATAATAGTGGGATTTGTTGTTGCAAATTTGCACATGCACATATATAACTTGTTCAGTTTCATTCCTGGGCCAGTTTATTTTTATTTGGGCTTGGTTTTGCTTTAAATTCTACTTTCTGGGGATTTCTTTGACTTTATTGCCCAGTCTTTCTATTCAGATTATTTCTGCTATCATCTTTCTTTTTCAATAACATATTCTCATTCTCTGATTTTTAAAAACAGTATCCTGTTTGTATTTTATGGAAACAATATCGTTCTAAAGATATCCATTACAGTAGTATTTTGAAGGTTTTCACCCTGGCATTGTCTCATTTTGTTTGTTTCTTTTTCCCTCTGTTTGGGTTCTGTGTTCTTTGTGGAGGCTTTCCTCACATGGGGTAAACCTTATGGACTTCTGTTGCTGTTTAAGGACAGGCACCAACAGGCTGGTTGAGGGATTTACTCCATTCAGGTCTGTGAGCTGCACTGCGTTGTTGGGGCTGCCGGGCCTGGGTAAATGTGTAGCCATTTAGTTTCTCCAGGAAGGCCCCTCCAGAGTCTTGTCTGATGGTTACACCTGATAGCCAGTATCCTGAAGCACTCCAGGAGGTAGCCTCAGGTACAGCCCAAGCCTCCTCCTTCCTCCTCTCTCCCCACTGTCTCTGGAGAATTTCAGACTGTCTGTGCTTTCAGTACTAGCTGCACCCCGCCAGCTTCAGTCTTTCCGAGGATGACTCAGGCAACCTCAGAGGCCCTTGGTCTTAAGGGTTCTCATCTTGCTGAATCAATTTCATTTCTCTCTCCTTTGTTTCTTGTAAAACCCATGTTTTTGTGGGTGTAAATCTCCTGTATGACTTTGGTACAATCTCAGCATGTTTTGGAAAGGAGCATGGAATGGCAGTGCTGATTCTGCCTTGTCTAAGCTGAAAGCACATCTCCTCCCTCTCAGGTCTCCCCATCCTCTTCTTCTTACACGTTGACGCCTCAGTTCTGTGGTGCGCTCCTGTGTGAACATACACCTGTGTTTCAGTTACCCTTTACATTCTAATGTCTTCTAAGTCACCCCTCAATGGAGCCCTCTCCTGTTATCAGTGCCCTGGTTCCTGCAGGAAATGCCATGCTGTCTCACATCCTGAGTGGAGGGTTTGTGTTTTTCCTGCCGTGCCTCCCGTGTGCAGTTTTTCCACCATAGCTGCCCAAGATACCTGTTTACCATTTAAGAATCAGTTGCTTGTTGGGCATGGTGGTGCATGCCTGTGATCCTAATACTTGAGGGTTGCAAGTTCCAGACCCACCTGGGCAACTTAGCAAGACTCTGTCTCAAGATTTAAAAAGGGGCTGAGGGTATTTATTAGTTCAGTGGTAAAACACCCCTGGTTCAATCTTAAGTACCACAAAAAAAAATCACTTGCTTAAGTTTTTCACGATTCCATCCATTGGAGTTGAATCTCTGGGAGTTCTGCAGCCTGGAGGCCCTGCTTCTCAGCAGTGCAGGACACCTTTCCCTGTGCATGTTACCCTTGTGCCTTTGGGCATTTCCTAGAGGGTTCTATACCTCTGTAAGTCTGGCCCCACCCAAGTCCAGTGCTCCTACAACAAGCAGGTGTTTCAGATAAACAAATTCACTTGTCTCGACATAAATTTTATAACTGTTATCTAGGATGGTACTTCATGAAATAGCATTGTTAAGAGCCAGGTATTCTGTGAGTACTTTCTTAAGATTATTTCATGACTATGGTGAGTATTTGGTTAAACAGCCTTTTTGTAGGTTCCAATCTACAATTTGGTTTTTGTCTTTTTGCAGTGCTGGGGATGGAATCCAGGACATCATGCATGCTATGCGAGTGCTTTGCCTTGAGCTAGGCCCCCAGCTCTTTCAATCTAGTCTTTGTGGTCTTCTTACAGAATATAGAACTGTGGGGCTTCAGTTATTCTTTAGTTAGAATATGCCCACAATTGTTTTTGGAAGATAATTTTGACCAATTCTCAAGAACTTCCTCAGTTCGTTTTCAAGTGAAGGGTAGAGCTCTGTAACCAGGTGTCTGTCGTTGGGCCATTCTTATGCAGGGGTGTCTTACCTGCCCCAGCCCAGCTGTGACAGCTAAAGTCATGGCTGGCTCCTCATCTCACAGGCAGCACAGAAGGACCGCCCCCAGGTCCTGCTGGGGGGTACCGCATAGAACTTTGCCATTTAGTGTATATCAAAAGCAGAGATAACTGGGTGTATATGAGGCTTTTCTTTTTTTATTTATTTTTATTTTTTATTGGTACTGGGGAATTGAACCCAGGGACATTCTACCTCCAAGCTACACCCCCCAGCCCTTTTTATTGTTTATTTTGAAATAGGGTCTCAATAAGTTGCTGGAGGTCTTGCTAAGTTGCTGATACTGGCCTCAAACTGCAATCCTCCTGTTCCGGCCTCCCAATTACTAGGATTAAGGCATGCACCATCACACCTATTTGAGGCTTTTCTAAAGCTATGCGATCTGTCCACTCATCAGAAGTGTTATTCAGAGTCGGGCATGGTGGCACAAGCCTGTAATCAATCCTGGTACTTGGGAGGCTGAGACAGAAGGATCACAGGTTCGTGGCCAACCTTAGCAACTTAGCGAAACCATATTTCAAAATAAAAAATAAAATAGGGCTGGAGGTGTAGCTCAGAGATAGAATGTTCCTGTGTTCAATCCTCAGTAACACATACACACACAAACACAACGTGTCATTCAGGCACAGGGCCTTTTAAGATTTTGATGAAAGCTGATAGACTCTATATCTTAGGGTAATGATAATTTCTAAATAATAGCAAAACATAGCCAACTGGAGTTGTTCACTTAACATGTGCAGGTGTTCTTTTGATACTGCTGTAGGTAGAGCCTTTGTGTGTTTGAATTGATTGAATGCTCGCACCAATGCTAAGAGGAAGGTATTATCATTGCCATTTTTGCATGTATGGGAATGAGCCTGGGGGGTCTGCCCACAGCCCCAGAGCTGGTAAGCAGATGAGCCAAGATATAACCCAGGCAGCCTGACCGTGGCATCTGAAACCTTTCCCTCTGTGCTGCACTGCTTCCCCCGTGCCACACACACATGCGATTGCACCATGGTACACTCCGAAGCAGGTCCAGCAACTGGCCCTGCGTATGCTGAGATGCTTCTGGGTTAGGTGGACTCAGAGAAATGACTACCTGAACAGAAGAGATTGGCCCTCCTGATCTAAACCGCCCTCTGGACCCCAGGAGGAGCAGCTTGTGGGAGTCACACAGTCTACCTCTCTGGAAGAATTGTCAGTTTCCTAGGGCACCATAACAGAGTTCCACAGCATGGGGAGCTCAAACAAGACATCAGGGTATCAGCAAGGTTGATTCCTTCTGAGGGCCGTGACAGAAGGATCTGTCCAGGCCCCTTTCCTTGGCTCATAGGTGGCTGTCTTCTCCCTGTGTCTCCTCACATCACCTTTCTATGCTTGTCTGTGTCCAAGTCCCCCTCCCCTTATTTTAAAATATAAGGATACCAGTCCTTATAAAGGATTAAGGCCCATCCTAATAACCTCATGTTAACTAATTGCAACTACAGTGACCCTTTTTCCAAATAAGGTCACATTCTGAGACACTGGGATTAGGATGTCAGCATAGGAGTTTTGAGGGGATCTAGTTCAACCCGTAATAAGGACCCACAGGGGGAAATTCTGATATTTAAATCAAGAATAGTTGTTGTTTGTTTGTTTGTTTTTTCAAACAGAAGGATTGCAGGTTTGAGGCCAGCCTAGGCAACTTAGCAAGACCCTGTTTCAAAATGTAAAAAGGGCTGAGGGTGTAGCTCAGAGCTAGAATGTCCCTGAGTTCAGCCCCTAATATTACAACAAAAAAGGAAAGTTATTTTCCAGAGCAGTTGGCTTGCTTAAAAAAAAATTCTTAAATGTGCGGACTCACGTGACTGATCATGTCGTATCTTCACATCATTAGTTGCATTGAAGTTTAAAGTCAAGTTGACTCTCCCTAGGCAGGTATATAGGATTTCATGCTATGAGGTTTTTGGCCTTTAATTCTTTTGGGGGGCTATTTATGGAATTTCTCACTGCTATATAATTATGTTAACATGCAGTATTTATATAAAACCTGATAAACCACTCCAAATTCTTTTCAGAACAGTGAGCTGTATAATTAAAAAGAAGCTCTTTCCTGCTTTGTTGGGCTCAATTTTTATTTCTTCTGTTTTCCCACTTTTATTGGCATTCTATTGCTCATTCCCTTCCTTTCCACGGTAGTCTTAGAGCACCCTCTAATTTTTAAAGCCAGAGCTGCTTTGAAGCCCTTATTAAGATGGGGAAAGTCATTTGGGAAGCTTTGCTTTTTGCTCTGTTTCTGAAGCTCATTTTCTTCCTATAGGGAAAGTCCTTGAGTCTCATTTGTGGGGCCCTCTCTTGGCTCCGTGACTTTGAACAGAAGAAACAGCAAGAAGAGGCACGTCTCCTTGAACCTGGAGCTGCCCCCTTAGGTGGTGGGAAGGACCTGCCCCCATTCCCCTCATCTTCCTGCCAAGAGCCCTCTGACACCCCGAGGCCTGCTGGAGACCTGGATTGGGTCACCCAGTTTGTGCAGAAGAAAGAAGAAAGGGACCTGGTAGAGCGACTGAAGGTGAGATCTAGGGTAGCGAGAAGTGGGGGTGATCAAGAAAACAGGCTCCAATGATTAACGTGGGTCATTTTTGAGATTTAGGTGTCCCATGTTCTTTTCACTCACAGTGCCTCGTAGCCCTCTGTCAGTTTTCTTGTGTTGATGGCACTGCCTCTTGGCTGTCTTTTTTCTGATCTGGTGTCAGAGGCCTTCTTCATTCATTACCTGGGAAAGGAACCTAATGGTTGCTGTTGGCAATGTTTCAGGGGTTGCAAACTCAGTTAAATGAATTTGATGAAGAGTGTGGCTTTGGTAGGGAAGATTCAGACTTCCTTTACTGAGCAGCGAGGCTGGACCTGCAGAAGTTGAGGGTCCAGTGAGGAGATGCTGTAACAACCCAGCTAAGAAAGGCCTGGATTGGGGCTTCCTGCAGGAGTCTCCTTTACAGTTGTTTCACCCTCTAGGAGGAACAGATCAGAAGGAGGAAGCGAGAAGAGCGCCTGCAGCAGATCCGCCACAACGCACAGCTCAAGTACGCAGCCAAGCGCCTGGTGAGTATCGCTGGAGGGGCAGTGGTTGTGTCCCTGCAGGGCCATGCTGCCTGGAGACTCCGGAATGAGTGGCCAGGGCCTCAGGCTCCTCTCCCCGTCCCCCACTGCCGCGTCTTCCTCACCTAGTAGTTGGGCGGCTTGGGTGGTTGAGGCATCAAGCCTGAGAGTGGGTCCCCCTCCAGTCCAGCAGCCAGGTCTCTGTTAGTAGGTATATGTGGGTGCTTTGTCCTTGATGAAACCATACAGGAGGTTGTGGGGGCCCCAGTGGTGAGACTTCTTCTTCCACCACCAATCCTCCTACACAGAGACAGGAAGAAGAGGAAACAGAGAGTCTCCTCCGCCTCAGCAGGGAGATCCTGGCGGCAGGAGCAGGGGCGGAGCAGCTGGAATTCGGGGAGGAGGAGCTGGTCCTTGAGGAGTACGAGAGTGATGAGGAGAAAAAAGCAGCCAGTAGGTAAGACAGCTGCTTGACCCTGCCCGTGGCCGCCAGGGCTCCCGAGAAGGCAGCTCTTCCTTCGTGCCAGAGACACTCCTGAAGCATCTATGAGAGGAGCAACGGCCACCTGCCCCTCTTCTCTGAGCCAGGGTCCTCCTCGTGGTCCATCACTGGCCTTTTGTGCATGGACTGTTTTCCTCATACAGCTCAGCGGTGGCAGTATGGGGACCAGCCAGGTGCTATGCCTTGGTGGAGGCCACGGGCCAGTAAGTGGAGGAGCTGCCTGTGAACCCCGCCAGCCTGGCTCTGGACCCCATGCTGTCAACTGGCTGGCTTCACTGTGTAAAGCTCATGCCCAAACACCAAGGGATGGACCCTGTGCTGTCAGTTGCCCGGCTGCACCATGTGAAGTTCATGCCCAACCACCAAGGGATTCGTAGCCCGCGTTTTCCTTTCTCCTTAAGGCTTCTGTTGGTCCAGATATGTATGTTTCTACTTTATGAGCCTCACTGGCTGGGTACATCAAAAAACCCTGAAGAGAATGACTAGGCCACTTCTGGGCCCCATGGTCCCTCCCGAGAACTTTTTTCATCCCTTGTTTAATCCACCAGTCGTTTGAGTGTCTGCTCTAGGTGTGGCCTTGTTCAGATGCTGTGTCTTAGAGTTACACCCCAGACAGACAGAGTGACCGTGGTATCAGGGAGAGCACGAGACACACAGGACCTGTATTGGTCTTTAGAGGGAAAGGACAGACTTCTAAGTTGGCAGCCTATGAGGGATGAGTCTGTAGGAACTCAAATTAGGCAGGTGGGAAGGGTCAGACGTAGCCTACCTGCCTGCCTGCAGAAAACTTAGGTTCCAATGTGGGAGACAGCAGTGAGTGTGAAAACAGCTAGCACCTGTCTAGCTGGCACTTTTGCCTTCAAGGAAAATGAAACGATGGGGCTGATGAGTATGGGGTTGCACCTCACAGGGCAGGGGCAGGAAAGGTCCTCAGAGGAGGTTACGTGTTAAGAAGTAGCCTTTCAAAGGCCCAGGAGAAGAGAATTCTAGAGACCTGTATGTGCAGTGGGCTGGAAATGGGAACAGATGTGTGCTTAAGAGACTCAGTGCCCAGGTGCCAGAGCAAAGAGTGAATGAGGGAGAGAGAAGAGAGGTCAGGAATGGTGCGGTGGCCGTTTCTGTACATCCTGTGGGCCAGGTAGGGGCTAGATGTCACTCCCAGGTCAGTGGGAGGCTGGGGAGGGTTTAAGCAAGGGAGTGATGTGTTCTGACGCAGGCATTAGGAAGGCCCTCTGACCTGAAGTTCATAGCTCTTCCCTAAAGACATGAGAGATCCTACAGATTCATCCCTCATAGGCCCCCATCTCAGAAGAGGTCTGTCCTATTCCTCTAAAAGCCAAGACAGGTTTCTTGTGTCCCATGCTCTCGTTGACACCAGGGTCACCTTTTCTGTCTGGAGTGTAACTCCAGGGCCTGAAATCCCCCATGGACCCGTGAAGGATGTATCCAGCCCCTGCACAGTCTATGTGTAGTGCACCTTCAGATCAGACACCAGCGCCCCAGCTGCCCTGACTTCTTAAATATGGCAGGCCTTCCTGCTGTTCTAAGGATGTACACATGCTCCGCCCTCTGTCCAAAACATCCTTCTCTCCTCCCTTGGCAGACGTCCTCATCTCTTTAAGTCTTTGCTCAGTTGTTGTCTCGGTGGTCTTGGGTGTCGGCCCCTTGCTGTGTTTCCCTCGGGGACCTGCTTGCGTTTGAGTTTATTGTTGTTTATCTTCCTCTCCATCACTGGGCTGTGAGCTATTCTGGGGCCAGCACCTGGTCCTTTTAATTTCTTCTTCTTAGAGCTGGCATAGTGTTTGGCATGCAGGTGTGCTCAGTGCAAGTTAGTTGAAGTGAATGAGCAGACACTGCTCAGTTGCAGTCCTGTAGTTTAATTCCCACTGAGAATTTCAGAAATGCCAAAACATCAGGGGTATGGATGGACTAAAAGAGGTTTGTGGTCTTCATTAAATTGTTTCCAAAATTTGTGTGGAGGTGCATTTTACTGGTAGGAGAGAGTTTGTGATTTTCATTCTATTGGCAAAAGGCCTGTGACACCCCCCCCCCACCCTTGTCCCCACATAAATAAAGGTTTAACTAGACTCCCAGCTGCCATTTTACCTTCAGCCCTCCCGGTAATGGCCCAGAGCATGGGTGCAGCCTGCAAGCCCAGAGTCACTGGGTGGGACTGGGAGAGCATGCTGATTTCTATTTTTTCTGCTTGAAACTTCCTAGAAGAGAAGACCGAGCCACATTTGTGTAAATTTCTTCCTCAGTAGCGTTTTTCTTCTCTGAAAGGTCCCTCCTGATTTTCCCTTCTACACTACAGCCCTTCCCTGGGCCCCTGGAGGAGGATGAGGCGCTGGGGGTGGGGTGAGAAGTACACCTTCGGCCCCTGGCCCAGGGTTGTGGAGGGGTCACGAGTGCTCCATAAAGCCAAGGTGGCTTTGTAGTCTCCACTTCTTCCCTAGAGCTCCTTGGGGACAAGGTAAAGAGCCCAGTGGCATTTGTGAATATTAGAGGAACAAAATGCTCCTCAGGTTCTGGGCAAGAGCATTAAACCTGCAGCTTAGCTTCTGTGGCCTCCAGCGCCCTGGCATTTCCAGAGAGGCACAATGAGCCCCTAATACCAAACTTTATGTATTTATTTATTTATTTATTTATTTATTTATTTATTTATTTTTGCGGTACTGGGGATGGAACCCAGGGGCATTCTACTTCTGAGCTACATCCCCAGCCCTATGTTTTATTCTTTATTTTGAAACAGGGTCTCACTAAGGTGTGGAGGGCCTCACTAAGTAGCTGAGGCTGGCCATGAACCCAGATCCTCCTGTTTTAGCCTCCCAAGTACTGGGATTACAAGTGTGCGCCACCACGCCCGGCTCTAATACCAAACTTTTGCTCTTGGTTTCTTCACACATCCAGCCTCGTACCTGGATCCTGCTGGCCTGTCCCACTTGTGATAAGAAATTTAAATCCAAGCCTTTGAAGAAAAACTGGCAATAGTTCTTTACTGACCAAGAAGCCAACCCTATAAATAACTTTTCTAATAGCTCTAGGCAATTGCATTTCTGCTTTTTAAAAACAAAACTAAATTTCAAGCTGAACAAAAATCTTTCTATTCCATATGATGCTTCAGTAGGTAGTGTGTGTCTGTATAAGCATTTCGTGTTTTCTGAGGAGCCTCAGCTGATAATTGGGAGTTAGCTAAACTTTCCCTCCCAGCCCCAGTGCCGATGCTGGGAAGGGCAGGCCGAGGCTCTCAGAAGAGCAGAGGCTGGGTCCTAAGCGACAGCATCTTCCGCTTCAGCAGGTCAGTCGTGCGTGGAGTTCCTGCTGCTGCCAGACTCTGGGTGGGGTTCCAGGACTCAGCAGAAACTGACGGGACAGTCCAGGAGTACATGGCTTTAGTGAGATGGGTGTCACAACAAACAGGTGCAGGGTCCCGTGGGGCATGTCAGGGCAGCAGACCTAACACAGGAGGTCAGGGAAGGAGGAGGTGAGGTTTATGCTGATACCTCAAAGTGAACCAGGAGTTGGCGCAGTGAGGGGAGAGGCGTTCCAGGCCAGGAGGACAGCTTGTCCAAAGGTGATAAAAGTTCTCTTGGGAAACTGAGGAGTCCAGTGTTCTGTTGGGTAGACAGTGGGAGGAGAGGAACCTGCACTGGCTGCCAGAGTCAAACATCAAACCACCAGACTTTTAGCTTGTGACTTGGGTTTGGGGGCCCTGTGCCCCTTCCTCCTTTCTCCACGTTTCCCTGAGTTCTGTGGACCTGAGCAGTGGTGGAGGTCAGGTCTGGAGCTTGCCTGGGGTGTCCTGCGCCAGCCAGCACCTGCTGCTTTGGCAGAGCCTCGTAGTTGGACTGTTTCTCTCTGTTGCCTTTTGGGCTCAGAGCTCACATCTCAGCTCTGTGGGCTTCTGAGGAAAGGGGCTCCTTCCGCATTTAGCCAATGTCCAGAGCTCAACTCTGGCACTTGGTAGGTGTTTTGTGGTTGACCTGAATTTGCTGAGGGAAGACTGTTCTCTCTGCCCTCTCTCACAGAGTGGATGAGGATGAGGATGACCTGGAGGAAGAACATATAACTAAGGTAAGATGCTGAGTCCTCACGCACTTCTGTGTGCAGGCCTGAGTCCAGGCCCTCCACCTCTCCAGCCGCATCTCAGCCTCCTGTCGGTGGAGAACCTCCAACCCACAGGCTCTGTGGCCCCCAGACCCAGAGACTGGCTTGTTGCCCACTTGGCAGGCTGGGCCAGGCCTGGGCATGTTGACCCGAGCACCAAGGGCAGCCATTCTGGGCCCAGGATTCACTTGCGTGGTTTCTGACTCCAGCGGGGCAGGGGTGGAAGGCGAGGGGAGGGACAAGCAAAAGCACCCTGCCCTGACTCATGGCAAGTTTCCTCTCTTGATTGTATTTCCATTTGCATGGAGTGCAATGGAGGTAAGTGTGGCTCTGACACATACCCAAATTCAAAAGATTTGGTTTCATTCAAGATTTTTGCTTTCTGTTGAAAGTAGCTATCATCCCCCCTATTTTTCTCTTTTCCTCTTCTTACTCTGCTAAGTTCCAGAGTAGAGAGAGGGTATCCATCTCAGCCTCTGCCTCCCCCTTCAGGAAGTTGTGTAGGGACAGCCCTCCCCTGACACCCTCTCTCCAGAAGGTGAGAGATCTTTGCCATGTTAAGAATCAGCGCTGGGGCAGCATACTGTCCTGCCATCACCAGGCCCTCCAGAGTGGCCGAATGAAAGGCTGAGCATGACCGAGGGGAGGGGTTGCATCTGTGGGCAGGTGGCTTGGGCAGTTCCTGCTATTTTGCCTCAGGTGTGTGCATTGTACCCTCCAGCTCTTAGGCCATGGCATGCCTGATGTGCAGAGAGTATTTGGGGGTGATAAGAGTCCCCTCTTTAAAGTCCCCTTCTTTCCCTCTGATTAGATTTATTACTGCAGTCGGACACACTCCCAGCTGGCCCAGTTTGTGCATGAAGTACAGAAGAGCCCCTTTGGCAAGGAAACCCGGCTTGTCTCTCTTGGCTCCCGGCAGGTTAGCAGAAGCAAGGTGTCCAGCCCGGGGACCACCCTGCTCTCGTTCCTGTGCCTTTGTCTCCTCGGTGCAGGAATAGAAAGACATTGGGGCTGAGGCAGGCTGAGCGGTGGGAGCACAGCCCCTTCCTTGGTCTTGCTGCTCACTCCTTGGAAAGAGGAGAGGCAGGCTGGGAAGATCCATGGGTTGCTTGCCTGTCATTTTGCCAGCACCATTTCTTTGCCTCTTTTTTTAACCTCCTACTTTGCAGAACCTTTGTGTGAATGAAGATGTGAAAAACCTGGGTTCTGTGCAGCTTATCAATGACCGCTGCATGGAGATACAGAGAAGCAAACATGGTAGGCACTGTGATCATATGTGGCCTTGGGCAGTGCTGGGGACAGTACTGGTGAAAGTGACAGCGTTTCTGTCACTTCTTTGGTGGGGTTGGACAAGAGACATGGAGATGAAAACTGTCTTAAATGGAATTAAAGAGCAGGCCCTGGTTCCCTCCTAAGCCTCCTCCTCGGGAAAGGGTGTTCTTGCTTCCTAGGTCAGTATTGAATTCCATTCCCTGCCTTGGAAATTATTTTATAGACTCTATGGAGAACATAAAGTCAAATTCCAGAGTGTTCTGATGAGACTGCTTGGAAGGGTCTTGTCGACCCCACCCCATGGGAGTGGGTCTCGGCATCACCCAATTCCGAGACAGTTTGGGTCTTTCCTGCCTTTGTTCCCCTGTGCCTGTACCACCCACAGAGAAGAAAAACAGAGCTGAGGAAGACAAGCCAAAGAGAAGGAAGCAGGAGACCCAGGCTGCCTGCCCCTTCTACAACCACGAGCAGATGCAGCTTCTTCGGGATGAGATCCTCGTGGAGGTGAAGGACATGGAGCAGCTGGTGACCCTCGGGAAGGAAGCTCGGGCCTGCCCCTATTACGGGAGCCGGTTTGCTATCCCTGCAGCCCAGGTGAGTGCTCCGGAAGGGGGGAAGTAGCTCTTGGCTCCAACTGGGGCCCAGGCCATGAAAGGGTTCCTCGTTCTTCTTTAATTTGGGAAGATGCCCCCACCATGGCTAGAGTGAAGGCCACACTGCATATTGATGACACAACCATTCTCCTAGAAGATAGGGTCAGAGGAGGCCCATGGATCCTTGGTGGCTTTGGACTGCAGGGCCGATTGACATTATTGGAGGACAGCTGATAGAAGGCAGGGAAGAGTGCATTCCTAGAGAGACCGCAGTAAGAGACTGATGAAGCGGAGAGGAACGCGGTAAAAGAGCCTCGGAGCAGAGCACATTTCCAAACGGCTCTTCAGAATGATTGCCCCGCCTTAAACAACTGTCTGCAGAACATGACAAGACTGTCATCTTTAGACCTGCCATATCTTTAAGCAGAGGAAAAATTGTGCTTTGATGTGTCAAAAATGGTATCTTAGGGGCTGCAGTTGTAGCTCAGTCATAGAGCACTTGCCTAGCATCACAAGACTCGGGGGTCCATCCTCAGCACCAAAAAAGTACTTGTTACTTGATAGCAACGATTTAACAATTTTCTTGCTAATTCCTTAATTTAAGTGACTTTTAGAAATAGGATATCACTTGTGGAGAATTGAGTATAATCAAGACAAGATTTAAATGAATTTTAAAAGCTACAGGGCAGTCTAATCATTTTACACATGTGAAATGCTCGTCAGCGTGCAACTCTAAATTGTTTTTTGAGGGTGCTCCCCAAGGAAGTGAAGGATGCTCCCCTTCTCCACAGCTGTCTCCTGCCAGTCCCCTGCTGTTTGCCACAGAGTGAGACTAAAGCTGTAGCCATTTATGTACAAATGTGAGAAGGCCTGAATTGTTATGATCTTGTAGTTTTAAGTCACTTTCACCTCATTTTTGCCTGTATGGTATCCCACTGAAACAGCCACATTCTCCACTGCAGCTCAGAAAGGTGAAGAAATGATTTCTCTTTCTCACTTTGAGTGAGTGATAGAGCCCAGGTTAGAACCTGGACCTTAAGTTTCCAGTTTCCTGAATTTTCATTTTGTCTGTCAGTATTCTTTTAACTGGAAAATCTTTATAAAGCATACACTTAAAAATAGGTAGAATGCTTTTATTTGTTGTTATCCCTATCCCTGCTCCTCAGCCCTAAATTAACAGAGATTTTATCAAGCCCTTTTGAGATGAGGACGCCGAGGATCAGCAAGAAGTTAGCTAACTTTTCCACAGTCATGCAGCTGGGAAGTGGCAGCTCTAGAACCAGAGGCCAGGGCTGCTTTCTGGTCCGCCAGTGGTTTTCAGTGTTTTGAGGAGCCTTGGAAGCCTCAGGGGCTACCTGGGGGCTTAAATGAGGCTCGGCAGCAGGAGTTCCACTCTCCTCCCCCTTGGTTCTTTTCAGAGTTGGGCCAGTTCCAATTTTACTGTTTCATGTAATTGACATCCTACATAAAACTACTAAGAAAAGGTCCATTGCTACAAGCACAGTACTCTGCTATAGCTTTTTCACTTGAATACCCCTACACATGGTCCAGGCAGGAAATAAAACCAGCTTATGCCAGGACTTGGGCAGGCCAGGCAAGTTCACTGCAGGATGAGCCCTGCCACTCTGCAGCCACCTCTCCTCCTCCAGCTGGTAGTGCTGCCCTACCCGATGTTGCTGCACGCAGCCACACGGCAGGCTGCCGGGATCCGGCTGCAGGGCCAAGTGGTCATCATCGACGAGGCGCACAACCTGATCGACACCATCACAGGCATCCACAGTGCGGAGGTCAGCGGTTCCCAGGTGGGTCAGCCTCTCTCCCTTGACCTGCCATGGGACAGAGGGGTGTAGGTCATCCCTCTAAATACCTAGACCTTGAACTCCCCAGAAGATGGGGCTCAGCAGGCAATATACCGAGTCAAAGTACTGCCCTTGTCAGACGCCCACTGGCTCTCTAGCAGTCACAGAACTCTGGGGACCCAGCTCCAGCAGAGTGGCCTGTTTCCTGGCTCCTCATCTGCCCGTGTCATCCTGAGTCTCTCCAGTCCAGGGTGCTCTGAATGTTCTCTGTTAGCCAGGATGGCCAGAGTGGGGCCTGAGAGAAGCACATCTCATGTGGTTGGATCTTACCGTATTGATGTAGCTCAGAGCATTTAATTGGGGGACGCTGAAGATCTCTGTGAGCTACTCCGTTATGTTCTATGCACTGTGCCAGATATCTCTGGTCTTTTTTTTTTTTTTTTTTTTTTTTTTTTTTTTTTTT
>PVJS01036607.1:0-20362 GCA_004027185.1 Glis glis | reverse complement strand
CAGAGGTAGAATGCCCCTGGGTTCAATCCCCAGTTCTGCAAAAAATAAATAAATAAATAAAGCTAACTAAGCTAGGCTTTAAAACTTTAATAAGTTATATTTATTTTATGTATTTTATATTATAATTGACATTTAATAAATGATATGTTTATAAATGAAGATAGAATATGCCCATATTTCCCATCAGATTATTTGGTTAAAATTTTTAAAAAGCGTTATTATTTTAGTAAAATATGCTCACTCACTATACACACAAACAATTCACAGAGTCTATTCAAACACGTGCAATTGCTAAATATGTAAAAAAAAAATGGTAAATTTGCCATATTTGCTTCAACTGCTAAGTCAACCCTAAAACATGCCTATCATAGAAAAGAGAAGATTAAACAATAACAATAATAATATCATCTGTGAAGCTGAATGCTTTACCCATCTTATCACTTTTAGTCTTTATGAGGCTCTGAGGATGCTATCATTTTACCTCCATTCTAAAGATAAGAAAAGTCAGGCTCAGTACAGCCGTGTAGGTTGCATAAGGTAACTCAGTCAGCAAGAAATGGCCCTAGGACTTGAAGCTAGAAATTCTGATTTTTACTCTTCCTACAGGGCTCCTGCCCGTGAAACCCAATACCAAAGTGTGCCCCCAACAAAACATTTTATAAAGCTCAGGCACTTCCCAGAGACGTTGTTGAAAACCCTGGGTAGTCGAACGTCCATTTTATGCCTTCCATGTGTTAGCAACACTATAAAAGTTAAATTCATTGGCATCTGTAATATAAGAACTAATGGAATCAGTATTCTTTGAAAATTATGCTTTTTTTTCCAAATGTCACCTTATGTTCCACACATATTTTCAAAAATGAATGTTCAGGTTTTAAAGAGGGACTAAACAAAATTGACAATGTAATTTTACCCAGGTACAAAAAGAAAAAAGAAAAACACAGTTTCTTGCCTTATGGGTTACTCCACCAGTCAGGCCGTGATAATAATTTACTATTCTGGAATACAGTTATTCTTCCAATTTTGACATAACTGCCATGTTATTTCCCTCACATATTGTTCTGTCTGTCCCAGTAGCCAGGGGCCATTTTTCATTCCATTCATTTGCATCAGAAATTACAGGTTTTGATACCACTGCCACAGCCTGTGTTTTAACTTTGAAATATATTGTAGCTAAACCTCTAATGTGGCTAATCTAGTCCATGATTCAATATGACTGCAGTTAGGGTTCCCCAGCAGGGCTGCTGTTGACAAAATGCTGCTCTGTGCTTATGCAGAGGCACTCTTTAGGGCTTAGGCTGCCCAGCTCAGCCTCAAGAACTGTCTTAGGGCTCTTCTTATCCTGGTCACCAAGTTATTCTGTGACCTTGATGCCTTTGAGCCTCTCTGCCATGTCTAATTTTTTTAACCCATCATAAATTAGAAAGGCACAAAATAGGGTTCTTCTTTCTGTCTTTCAGACACCAAGAGATGTGAATAGATCCACCCAAGGGCCTGGAAAGGGTCAGGCAATGATAGTCTTCTTGTAGTCTGCTCCAGCAGAGGGCCTGGGCTTTCCGAGCTGCTCACAGGACACATCTCAGTCATCCAACAGGACTGTTGGCAGCAGAAACCATGTGTGGTAGGAAGAGTCATTGAAGCTTCCCAGTTGGAAGTGGCTTGGAAAACATCAGCCCTGCTGCTCATTTTCATGAGGCACAAAACTCTGAAGAGGCACAAAGCTCTGAAATGATTTGCTGTAGGTTACCCAAGTGTGTCCCCCATGAGTTAAGTCTTCGGTTCCTTCATTCACCAAGCATCTGTGGAATATGGACCATGCCCCTGGCCCTGCTCAGGATAAGAGGGATCTAGAACATGGTCCTGCCCTGGAAGAGCACAACATAGTGGGAGACAGACAAGTAAATAAGGAATAAAGTGCCAGAGGCAGTATGGCTTCAGACCCCAGTTAGCCCAGGAAACTCCCAGTGTGCACCTGCTCCCGCACACATGTTCACTCTCAAAGTGTCTTAGTTTGATGATAAACTAAGGTTATAGGTGGTCAGTGAGAACAACATGAAGCGGAAGGAAGAAAGACGAATTTTGCTTAGGATAGCTCTAGTAAACCTTGGATAGCAGTTGTTCCCTGGCAGAAAGAATTCATTTATTCTCGGTGAGTCTTTTCTGGTGTCTTTGATGAAGGAGGAACTCTCCTCAAGTATATTTAAGAGGAAAGGTGTTCCTGAGCTGGCTGGACCAATCTGACACTGATTTGGCTGTTGTTATGGTCACATAGCTGGTTCACAACAGAGCAAGGCAGTAAATCAAACCACCTTGACTCCCTGCTCAGTGCTCTTGCTCCATCCAAATGACTGTCCAGGGTGGGACTTGGTGCCCGAGTGGACCTCACCCAACCGCACCCTCTGAGGCCTCTTCTCTATGCCTCTCACTCACCAGCTTTGCCACATGCTCCCCTGCTGGTCTCCCAAAACTCCTCCCCTACCTGAAATAAAAAGTGTTCAAGGATCACTTTAAAAGAACCTACCCTGACATTTTCCTTGCAAAGTTTATATTAGAAAAAGAATTCTAGTGGCAACCAATTTTTGTACATAATAATAATTATAAAAGAGCCAGGGTGTCCCAAGGTATCCTCAGTTCGGGCACCGTGTTATTTTATGTCCACCACTCTAGTCCTCATGATGATTCACCAAGGTAATACTACTGTACCCATTTCGCAGATGAAAAAACAAAGGCTCTGAAAACTCTATGACCTGTCCATTGGAACGTGGCTGGTTAATGGCAGAGCCAGAACTCAACCCTGAGTCTGTCTTGTCTCAAACTGTCACTTTTTCCATTACAGTATATTGCTACCCCTGTTCTGTCCCATTCCTCAAGGGGAAAATATTGTTGAAAACTCCTGAAAATCAATTAATTAGTCATATATATTAAGCCCTTTCACGATTAAGGCATCAATGGAGAAATGCAGATGCATGAGATGCAGACTTCCTGTCGAGCTATTTATAGGGTTTTGGAGGAAATGAAACACACACACACACACACACACACGCACACACACACACACGCACACGCACGCACATGCACACACACACACAAATGTACAAAGCACACGGCCCAGAAAGTGTCCATGCAAAGAGCAGCTTACAAATGCTACAGGATTCCACGGTCCTGGGGGAAGAGACCAACATGGTGGTCAGGGCAGGTCACAAGGGGCGCGGGATCTGAATCACTGGTGGAAAGAGGAGGTCCCAGGAGTTACGAGCTGGAGAAGATGCCTTCCAGGGCTCTGCCTCTGGCACATAGAGGAAGGACTGACTGGAAATGGGGAGCAGAGACTGGAGATGCTGAGCTGCCTCGAGGCGGCACAGAATCATTGCTAGGGTATGGATGTAGCAAATCACTTATTTCCTTGTATCTCAGGCTCCTTATATGGAAAAACAGGAAACAGGAATAAATATGACTACCTGAGAAGGTAGTGAGAACAACCAAAGGAGCCAACGTGTGGTAAGCACTTTAACACAGTAGGTCGCACACGATATTCACTCCGCAAAGTGTTGTTCTTTTTCTACCTTCAGGTGCTGAGAGCCATCTTGGTGGTCTTGTGAGACTCCTTGATGCTGTGTATACAATGAAAACAGTCTTGAGAGGTGCACACCAGTGAAGAAACACCTTGCAGCTCTTGCAAACTTGCCAGTCTTCCAGGGGCAAGAAGCCAGATCAGTTTCCCACCGGATAATGACCTCTCACACATCACGGCAGCCTGACTGTTCCCTCCAGTGGACAGCTCGACTATCATTTTCTTGGTGCGCCATGATGGGAAAGGGTTGGGAATCATAGCCAGCAGGACCAAGCTAAGGAGACAGTTGTATGCCAGGTTGGTGCATGCATACCAGCACACAGTAGGTCCTATTAGTTATCTGCATTTTTAAGAATTTATTCAGCACTTATGTCGAGTACACTTAAATTTATCTTTTTCATTTATCACAGTGTGCACAGAAATACTCTAAGCAGCATCCCACAGTCTTACTTGTATCTAAAATTCTTAGGAAGTATTTCTACTTTGATCTGAGAAAATTACAGCTCATGACCCTCCTCCCTTTACATTTCCTGTTTTCTTCCTTTTCTTATTCTATAAAGCACAGATAACTAACCCAGGCTGAGCATTACCATTATCTGATGTCTTACATCACAATTTTATGATGTTTTTTCAAGTTTTGGTGTCTGCGTGTCACCTCAAAGTTTTGATTGGAACGGATTGGGGTTTGGCATGAACATCAGTGTTTTCCAAAAGTCTGCCCATCTCTTAGGTGATTCTAGTGTACAGCCAGGATTGGCTCTTGCAGAGGGTTCTAACACCTTCTAAATTGTGCTCTATTGACTCCTCCAATTTAAAATCACATTCAAAGGTCGAGCATTTGAGGATGATAAGTATGTATCTGAGACCCAAAGGAACCGGTGGAGAGAGATGCCACTATGCAACATACGAGTCAGCAGCCACCCTCAGCTCTTCTGGGAGTTTTTGCAAATACTCAAATGGAGCCTAAAAAAATCTATATCTATTTCTTCCCTAAATCCTAACACACACACACACACACACACACACACACACACACACACACACACCATTACCAAATGCAGGAGTGTGCAGTATAGACACAGCTTACATGCCTCTAAGTAATAATGTATTGATTTATAGTTTGCACAAATTGCAATAAATGGCATTTTCTGTTATGTGGCGGGTAATAGATTGTTCTGGAGTGAATACAAGTCCATAATTCATTCAAGGGCTATGCTAATGCTATAAACTAAAGCTCAAACTTAAGCAGTTAATCTATGATAGTTTAATGCTGAGAATGGATTTCAGGGTGGTGTTCAATTTGGTGACTATCTATTATTTTAGTTGAAGCATAATTAACTTGACACATAGAAGAAGCAAGAGAAGTATTTTCAGGGTCTTTTGCCCTTTCTCCTACCTCCTTAATGCCTCGCGTCTCCACACGTAGCTCTCCAGAATGATCATTTCCTGCTTCAGAGGCAGACTGGGGACAAGGGAAGGCTGTTTCCAAGACAGCTGGCACTGTGTCATTTCTACTGTTGAGCCTCGACTTAAGTAAAACAGGCTGGAGACTATTGTACTCGCCACATCCCATCAGACCATTCGTCTGTCAGAAGTGCAGTGGACGAAATGGCCAGAACTTAAGTTGGCTGGGGAAAGGAGAAAAATATTTTTTAAAGATTTGATATCCCTCACTACCACAAGTCTCCTCTCATCTCTGTTTATCTCTAGCCTCCTGTGTCATGGGTAGGTACCCCCCTTCTCCTAGAAACTGTGCCATCTTCTCAAAGGCAAAGATGGATACAGACTAAAGCTGAGGGGTCCCTGGGTTGAGGATCCTGGGTAGAATCTCCATCCACTCAGAAGCTATGCACTTAAATGAAGCCTTTTCAACACACACAATCTCTACTGCAGCGTGTACAAAGGAAAGCAGAAACCCATTTACTTCAGCAAGTGTCTGCCTTCATTGGACTCTCAATAACAAGCTCTTCTAACTTTTCTATGTTTAAGATATGGCCAATAATGGGCAATGAAAGTCAACAGTCAAGACCTTTACAAGTTTACTTTATAGAAAGAGCCGAATTTAATCAGGAGCAAGTCTGCAGTAAAGATTCCATGATGTCCCAGTCTTATTTTTCTTGAATTCCATGTATAAATGGATAAATTAATTAGAACCATGCACCTAGAGAGACATGAAATAATGATAAAAGGGTTTCACCAAGAAGACATAACAGTTGTAAATGTGTATGTACCTAATAGAACTGTGAAATACATGAAGCAAAAGTGGCAAAACCTAAATAAGAAGTAGATCAATCTAACATCATACCTAGAGAATGCAATATTCTTCTCTCGGTAGTAGATAGAACATGAAGACAGAGAATCAAGGATCCAGAACTGATCAACACTAATTGTGGTCTAAGTGTGCACAGAGCTGCACCCAACAGCAGCAGAAAAGACTTTTCTTGTTTCAAGTCTCATGGAACATTCAGCAAGACAGATAATGCCCTGAGTTATAAAACAAACTTTAACAAACTTAAAGAACACAAAGTATGTCCTCAGATCATAACTGAATTAAGCTGGAAATTAATTACAGAAATGTAATAAGGAAAATCTCTACACATTTAGAAATTAATTGTTGTCGGGCGTGGTGGGGCATGCTTGTAATCCCAGTACATGGGAGGCTGAGATCGGAGGATCCGGGTTTGCGGCCAGCCTCAGCTACTTCGTGAGGCCTTCCGCAACTTCGTGAGACCTGGTTTCAAAATAAAGGATGAAAAATAGGGCCAGGGGTGTAGCTCGGAGGTAGAACGCCCCTGGGTTCAATCCCCGGTACCGCAAAAAAAAAAAATTAATTGTTGCTTAGAAATTAAACAACACACTTCTAAATAATCCACAGGTCAAAAATGGGTTCTAAATTATTTTTGGAAAAAAACAAGTTTTGAACTAAACAAATGTGAAAATACAACATATCAAAATTTGTGTGATGTACCTAAAGCAGTGCTTAGAGAGAAACTTATAGCATTAAATGCTATATTAAGAAAGAGGAAGAATCACAAATAAATATTATAAGCTTCCACCTTAAGACAATAGCAAGCAAATCTGAATGAGGGAAATAAAAAATAACAGCATATCAATGGAATTAAAAACAGAATTGACAAGGAAAATAAATTCAAGATCATTTGAAAGATCAATAAGATTTATCAACCTTTACCAAGATCAATAAAGAAAAAAAACAGTGAAGATACAAATCAGCAATAACAGGAATAAAAGAAGAGCTATTACTAGAGACTCCATGGCCATTAAAAGAAAAGAGGGCATATTATGAATAATTCTATTACATAAATTTACTAACTCATAAAAAGGACCAATTCCTCAAAATAGAACACCTATCAAAGCTATCCAAGATAAAATAAACAGGACTAATAGCCCTATAACTAAACATTTTTAATTTGTAATTTAATAAATCTTCAAAAAATGATATCTCTAGGCCCAGACTACTTCATCCTAGAATTCTACCAAACTCCACCTCAGACTGTTTCATAAAATAGAGGGAACACTTCCCAATACGCTTTATGGGGTCTACATTACTCTGATAGTAAAACCAAATAAAAGTAGTACAAAAATAGATGACAGACTAATATCCCTCAAGGACAGAAATGCAAATGTTAGCAAAATGAACACAGTGGTGTGTAAAAAGAATGATACATCATGACCAGTGTGGTTTGTCCTGGCAATGCAAGGCTGGTTCGATATTTGAAAATCAACATAATCTGCTGCATTAATTGTCTACAGGGAGTAAAAAGTAGTAATGCAAATTGATGTAGAAAAAGCATTTAATAAGATTTAACATCCAAGCGCCAGGCGTGGTGGTGCACGCTTGTAATCCCAGTACTTTGGGAAGCGGAGACCAGATGATCCGGGTTTGCGGCCAGCCTCAGCGCTCTCTCTCTCTCTCTCTCTCTCTCTCTCTCGCTCTCTCTCTACTTAGTGAGGCCCTCCACAACTTCATGAGACCCGGTTTCAAAATAAAGTATAAAAAATAGGGCCGGGGGTGTAGCGCAGAGGTAGAATGCCCCTGGGTTCAATCCCCGGTACCGCAAAAAAAAAAAAAAGATTTAACATCCATTCATGATTTCTTTTAAATCTTAACAATTAAGAATGGAAGAATCTTTAGCAAACCTATCTCCAGCATCATACTTCATGGTGAGAGACTGATTACTTTCCCACTTAGTCCAAGGACAGGATAAGAATTTTCACTCTTACCATTCCCATTCAACACTGGTACTGGAAGTCTTGGCCAGGGCAATAATATAAGGAAAAGATATAAAGGGTGTGTTAGTCAGCATTTCGTTGCTGGTACAAAATGCCTGAGATGAACAACCTAGAGTAGAAAAGAGTTATTTTGGTTCATGGTTTCCGCCCATGGTTGGAGCACTCCACTGCTTTGGGCCTGAAGCAAGGCAGAGTATCATGATGGGTGTTTACAGCCAAGCTGTCCACTCATGGCAGCCAGGAAGCAGAAAAAAGGTAGGAAAGGAAAAGATACAGTCCCCAGGGGCATGCCCCTAAGGACTCACTTCAATTAGGAGCACCTCCTACAACTTCTACCACCTCCCAATTCCATCAAATGGGTTAATCCACTGATGAGGTCAGACTTTGCGCTGGGCGTGGTAGCGCACACTTGTAATCCCAGTACTTGGGAAGCTGAGACCGGAGGATCCGGGTTCGCGGCCAGCCTCAACTACTTAGTGAGGCCTCCGCAATTTAGTGAAACCCTGTTTCAAAAATAAAGAATAAAAAATAGGGCTGGGGGTGTAGCTCAGAGGTAGAATGCCCCTGGGTTCAATCCCTGGTACAGCAAAAAAAAAAAAAAAAAAAAAAACAACAGAGTTTGCAGGATCCATCACTTCCCCAAAGCCCCACCTCTGGCATTGCTGCATGGGGGACCAAGCCTGCAATACATGAACCTTTGGGGGACATTCCCAATTCCATTCCTAACAGAGGGCATACAGAGAGGAAAGGAAGAAATATAACCAAACATATTCAAGGATGAAATACAAACTATATAAATAGAAAAATCTCAAGAAATACGAAAACTCCTACAACTAATAAGCGAGTTTATCAAGATGACAGAATGAATGCTCAGCACTCAAACGTTAATCCTACTTCTATATGCTAACAATGTAAAACTAGAAACCAAATTTTTAAAAAATATCCTTTAAAATAACTCCAAAATATGAAATTTTTAGAAATAAATCATACAAAATGTACATGGGATCTCTGTACTAGAAAACTACCAAACGCTAGTAAAATAAATTAGAGAAGAACTAAATAAACAGAGAGACATTGAATTTAGGGATTATGAGACTCAACATAGTAAGATGGTAATTCTCCCCCAAATTGATCTATATATTTAACTGAATTCTAGCAAAAATCCCAGCAGGTTTTTTTTAAACATGTAGGCAAGCTGACTTTAAAATTTGTGTGGCAAGGCAAAGGAACTAAAATATTGCTATTTGGTTTATTTATTTTTTATTTTTATGTATTTATTCATTTATTTATTTTGGTACTGGGGATTGAGCCCAGGGGAATTCTACCTCTAAGCTATACCACTAGTCTCACTAAGTTGCCAAGGGTCTCACTAAGTTGCTGAGGCTGACCTCAAACCTGCAATTCTCCTGTCTCGGCCTCCAAAGTACTGTAATTTCAGGTGTGTGCCACTATGCCCAACTAGAACTAAAATAATTCTGAAAAATAATAATGAATATATAGGGATTATGCTACACAATTTTAAGCCTTACTATAAAGTCACAGTAATCAATAGAGGAAGGTATTTTTGAAAGGATAGACACATTCATTGAAGGGAAAAAAGAGTCCAGGAATAGATCCATACAAGTTCAGACTGACTGTTTTGATACAAATACAAAAGCAATGCAAATGGAAGAAAAAATAGTCTTTTCAACAAATGATCTTGGAACAATTAGATTAGACATCCATAATAAAAAAAAAGAACAAAAAAGCTCTAACCTAAACCTCATTTTACATCTCATCTAAACATTAACTGAAATCTATAAACTGCCAGAAGAAAACACAGAAGAAAAGCTTCATAGCCTAGGGATAAGGAAAAGGTTTTAAGACATGACAGCGAAAGCACTGTCCATGTAAGAAAAAGATTGATAAACTGGTCTTTATCAAAATCGAAAATAGTTGCTTGGTGAAAGTCACTTTTAACAGGATTAAAAGACAAGTAATAGATTGAAAGAAAACATAAGTCATTTACCTAACAAAGGACTTATATACAGAATACATAAAGAACTCTCAAAACATATTAGCAAGAAAATAGCCGGGTATGGTGGCACACACTTGTAATCCCAGTACTTTGGGAGTCAGAGACCGGAGGATCCAGTTCGCGGCCAGCCTCAGCTCTCTCTCTCTCTCTCTCTCTCTCTTTCTCTCTGTCTCTCTCTACCTAGTGAGGCCCTCCACAACTATGTGAGACCCGGTTTCAAAATAAAGTATAAAAAAAATAGGGCCAGGGGTGTAGCACGGAGGTAGAACACCCCTGGGTTCAATCCCCATACCGCAAAAAAAACACACAAATAAATTAAAAAATTAAAAAAAGAAAATAGACAATTTAGCTGGGCGTGGTGGTGCATGCTTGTAATCCCAGTACTTGGGAGGCTCAGACTGGAGGATCCAGGTTCATGGCCAGCCTCAGCTACTTAGTGAGGCCCTCCACAACTTAGTGAGACCCTGTTTCAAAATAAAGTATAAAAAATAGGGCCAGGGATATAGCTCGGAGGTAGAAAGCCCCTGGGTTCAATCCCCTGTACTGCAAAATAAATAAATAAATACATAATAAATAAATAAATAAATAAATAGGGCTGGGGGTGTAGCCTGGAGGTAGAATACCCCTGGGTTCAATCCCCAGTACTGCAAAAAAAAAAAAAGAAAATAGACAACTTATTAAAAATAGGTGAAATGAGCAAAGACTTCACCAAAGAGGATTAAGTGGCACATTGCACAAAAATTTGCCCAACATCATTAGCCACTATACAATTTCACATTAAAATGATGATGAGATACCACTACTCACTTACTTGAATGGCTAAAATAAAAATGCTGATAATACCAAGTGCTCATTAGGATGCAGACGACTTGGAACTCTCATTCATTACTGGTGGGGATGAAAATTGCTACAGTCTCTCTGGATAGCAGTTTGACAGTTTCTTATAAAAATTAAACACACGCTTACCACAAAAGCCAGAAATCCAATTTATCCTATACCTCGGTGTTTACCCTGAAGAAATGAAAACTTATGTTCACACCACAACCTATACAACAAAAGTTTAGAGCTTTATTCATAATCATGGAAAGTTGGAAAAAAATCCAAACATTCCTCAACAAATTGTTGGTATGTCCACATGATGGAATGAAACAATGAAAAGAAATGATAAGAGGAATAATAAAAAGGAACAAAATTATTGAAACACACATCTTGGGAGGATTAAAAAAGAGCATTATGAAAGAAACCAGTTTCAAAGGATTCACAGTGAAAGAAACCAGTTTCAAAAGATCATATACTGTAAAATCCCATTTTACATGAAATTTTCAAAAAGACAAAACTATAGAAATGGACAGTAGATCAGTGGTTGCCAGGAGTTATGGGGGAGGGGGGTCATTTTAAAGGATAGCCGAAGAGAAGTGTTTGGGGTAATGGAATTTTCTATATCCTAATTGAGGAATGGTTTACATGAATATTTATATATTTGTTTATAACACATATAACACATATTTATATATGTATATTAAAATGTATATATAATATGTATATATGTCAAATGAATATTTAACATATATATATATATAACTGTGATAAATAAAATTCACATAATGTAGACATATATACATGGTGCCATATATAAAATAATTTTGTGTTTTAAAATTTCCATCTTGAAAGGCAACACAAGGAATAGTATGTGCATGGAAATAAACTGAAAGGTTACAATTCTGTTGTTGTTCTCCCACCAAATCTGAACTCCAGACTCCACTGAGCTTTTTTTTTAATAAACTTTTATTGGTGATTGTAATTACACATCATAATGAGGTCTAGAGTGACAGGAATACACATGCACACAACACTTGGTGTGTTTTCCTCTTGTTCCCACCCCACTCCATCCCCTTCCCCATGCATGTCATTGAGTTGGCGTCGATAATTTCGTATGTGTACATAGCATTGTTTAAACTGTTACCTTCATTACGTCTCCACTGAGCTTTCTAACTCCTTGCTAATGTCCAAAAGTGTCTAAAGAGAGGAGAGGCTGTGAGCAACCGCTTCCTGGGGTAAAAAGCCCCAGTGGCTCTGCATGGAGAGTTGCCCGGCCCTACCATGCAGACCCAGGTAAGGTGAGGTCCTGTAGCTACTGGCACAGTCCAGAAATAAAACCGAAAGGCCTCCTTCAAAATCGCAGAGCTCTAAACGAGGTAACACAAACTTCTAACAGTGAGTCACATCCAGGACTGAATCAGCTTATGATGTGGTTCCCCTAGGGCAGCTGAAGAAATGGAGTTACAAGAACAGGAAAGAACAGGGAAAAGGAACTTTGATGTATGGGGTGCAGTTTCAGAGAGCAGATCCGAGTGGAATTCTGTAGCCAAAATAACCGAGTCAGACAGATAACCTGTAGGAGAAAAGGTTGGGGAAGCCCAAGACTTGAACAAACACTTCACAAAAAAAGAATATTCAAATAACCAATAAATATATGAAAGAGTACCCAGCTTCATTAGTCATCAAGAAAATGCAAATTAAAACCACAAAGTGATACCACTATATTCTCCCAGTTTCTTGTATGTGTGTGTGTGCATCTGTGTGTGTGTGTGTGTGTGTGTGTATAACTACAATGCACAATTTTATTGTTGCATTATAGTTTCACATCATAATGTAGCTCTCACAGAATTTCTAAAATGAGAAAATACAAACTTAAAATGCTGGCAAAGATGGAGAGTAACTAGAACTCTCATTACTTCTCTTGGGAGTACATGTAAGCATTATCACTTTGAAAACTTATTTGATAATATCATCTAAAGGTGAAACATGCATATACTATGACTCAGCACTCTCCCTCCCAGGAACACGGTGGCATGTTCACCAAAACATGTGTACTAGAACTTTCATACTGGAACTACCCCAAAGTAGTATGAGCATTAATGTTTAATAGTTTTATTCACAATCATGAAAAGTTAGTACTAGTTAGTATTACTTTCCTATTGTTGCTATAACAAATTACCACAAACTTCATAGCTTTAAACAACACAACTGCATTTTTCTTATAGTTCTTAGGCCAAAATTCTGAAATGAACCGTAAGGACTAAAATCAGGTGTCAGCAAAGCCATACTCCCTCTGGAGAAGCCACAGGTGAATCTGTTTTCCTGCTTCCAGAAGTGACTGCCATCCTCACACGGCAGCCCCTCTCTCCACCCTGAGAACGCATCACTCTAACCTCTGCTTCCTTTACCACATCTCCTCTCTGACTCTGACTCTCCCACGTGTGTGTGTGTGTGTGTGTGTGTGTGTGTGTGTGTGTGTGTGTGTGTGTTACTGGGGACTGAACCCAGGGGTGTTCTACATTTGAGCTACACCCACAGCCTTATTTTATTTTGAAACAGGGTCTCACTAAGTTGCTGATGGCCTCACTAAGTTGCTGATGGCCTCACTAAGTTGCTGAGGCTGGCCTCAAATCTGTGACCCTCCTGCCTTAGCCTTCCAAGTACTGGCATTACAGGCATGTACCACCCCACCTGGCTTCCTGCTGACCTCTTAAAAGAACCCTTGTGGGTACATTTTCAGACCTGGATATCCAGGAGAATCCCCCATCTCAACATCCTTAACTTAATCCTATCTGCAAAGTCTCTTTTGCCATGTAAGATAACATCTCAAGGATTAGGGCATAGACATCTTTGGGGAGCCATTGTTCTATCTATTACAAACCCCCAAAAGGAAACCTCTCAATGGCTCAGCAACAAAATAATGGATAATGGTTACATGTTCATACACTGAAATACTATACAACAATGAGAATAAATAATCTATGATACACAATATTATGAATGACTCTCACAAGCAGAATATTCAAGCAAAAGTAGCCAGTAACAAAAGACTAGATGAACCCATATGTATAAAGTACAAAATGAGGCAAAATGAATCTGGGGTGGAAGTCAGGATAGTGGTCATCCTTCACGTGGAGGTGGTGACTCGGTGGTGGGGACCTTTGGGGAGGCTGACAGTGTCTCTGTCTTGGTCTGGGAGCTGATACATGGCTGTAGAGCATGAAAAACATCCATCAAATACACTATGATACATGTATACTTTTCTTATGTTTATTTTACTACAATGAAAAGTATAATGTCCATATTAACAAAGGAGAAAGACAGGCCCTATGGGCATAAGGGGCCCCCTAAATTATTGTACCTTGGTGCCACCAGGAAAATGTGAGCTTTAGAAACAGGTAAGTCCTGGAATCACCATCCTTCTATTCATTCTGTAATCTTTCTATACATCACTTATTCCTTCCATTCATTTTTTAATACAGTACTGGGTCCTCGGTTTCCTCCTGCATAACATGGGGAGAATCACACTTCTTGCCTGTGACTCACCATATTGTTGGGATGTCGCCTGTGTGGAAACAAACAGGACAGAACGAGGACTGAATAAACACTACTTCTCTATTCTGCTCTTGAAGCCATGTTCCAACAGAGCAAATACACAACGGGGCCGGGGGGGGGGGGGAGGAAAGAAAGAATGCTCTCAGAAGCCCTACTTCTTTTTCATTTTCAGTGCCATGTTTAAAAATATTTGCCAAGCATTGTAGGAGTTACTCCACACCCTATAAAATGGGTGAAGAAGTACTTCTTTGTTTCTTTATAAACACTACCTATTTCTTTTTGAAACTGCCAGTTTTGTTGTGAAAATCCTTTTCACCAAGGTGAGCCACTTGACATCAGGAGAGCTGTAATAGCTGCAGGAAAAATCCCAGGAGCAGAGTGGAAACAGAGCCACACCAGGCTTCTACCTGCAAAGCCGACCTAGCCCAGAGCACCACGGTCTGTCCCCGAGACTAGAAAGTGCATCTTGAGACTGAACCAAACAAATAGCTAGTCTTCACCGCCCTGCAGTAGGACAGAAGGAAAAAAGACGAAAATAACGGAGAGTAAGTGGGTCCCTATTAGCATAAGAGCATCGCATGCTTGAGGTCGGGCCTGGGCTCCGCAGTCTTAGGGACCACTGGAAGGGCTCTGGGCTCTTGAAACGAGTGCCTGGTCAAGGTCACTCAGACCCACACAGTCTGCTTTACAATCTTCTTCCCAGGGATTTTCAAGTCATGGTTTACAATTCTTGTTCCCAGCCAGAACCTTTTATTTGCCATGTTTGATTCTTTATTTCTATTTCCTCACTCCCATTTTATTGCCACAGGTCTTATTTCGATGTCATTTAATTTTGACCCAGACTTGGGCTACTTTTCCATCATATCTCACACCCTCCCTTCTTCTGACTCACCAAGTTTCCCCAAATGCCTCTCCATGACTCCTCCTCGTCCTCCTCCTCGTCCTCCTCCTCGTCCTCCTCCTCCTCCTCCTCCAGGCTGGCCCCACCCCTCCTGTGGGCTCCTCTGTAGGTGCCTCCTCTTAGATGTTCACCCTCTTCCTCTGAGCCTGCGTCATTTCGTCGCACTTCCAGGGACACCTGAGTCACTGCAGTTATCACAAATAAGCTGTCAAATTAGCCCTCTCTGTCTCACGCCCTGGATCCTGTGTTCCATCAAGACAAGGGCTGGGGCTCTCTCTCCTGCTTTCCCAGTATCTAGCTTAGGCATTCCATAAGTGTTTGTTGAATAAATGAATAAATGCCTGGTGGCCACCTGGCATAGACTGCAGTCAGCACGCTCCTACTTTTATTCAATAGCTATATTGGCAAACTCTTGTTATAAATGTCACAGGATTCCATTTTAACATAATGATGACTTATTTGTTACCTAAATAACTACCATTAATAGCTCACAATAGCCCCTTACTTGCTCCCCTCAAACATCTCTCCTATTCTATAATAATCTTTACAATACATGGAGACCTCTCTTATCTACCCAATCAGTGATTTTGAACCAAGGGTAGGAAAGAAATGCTGTAAGACTGGCAAGGTAATTATTGCCTTATCTTTTAAGTCTAATAGAAATTGCTTCCCCACGGGCCTCAGCGATTATCCTATCCTGCGGGTGCGGTGACTTTGACAGAAGTGGCTACAGGGCTGTGCGTGGTAGCCAGCCCAGTATGCAAGCTTATAGTTTTCACTTTGTCGTGGTGGTTACTCTTTTTCTTTTCCCCATCTCCAATTAGGATAAAAATCCAAGTTTCCAAAATGCAAGCCGTTCCTTAACAATGTACAAACTCAACCGAATTCCACAGGAGAGACGGGCCTTGATTTCAGACGTGAGCTCAGATTGGAAAATAAAAGCAGATGAGCTGTGTCTCCACACGGAGCTGCCGTAAAACGTCCGGAATGGTGTAAATCCATGACCGAAAAGGCAGCAAAGAAGCAGCGATCTCTGGTTACAGGGAACAGCTGAATAGTGATAAGTCTAGTCTTATCGACGTTGGGACTGAACACAGGCAAGCCTGCTTCCAAGCTCCGGCTGCCTCTCAGGAAAACGAGAACAGTCCCGAGGATCTCCACAACGAGCCTGAAGGAACAGAACACAGGCTGCTCTTCAGAAATTTAGCAATCACAGGAAGAGAGAGAGATAGGGCTGTTGCATAAAAGAAACACCAGGCCAAGAAAAAGTATTTTTAGAGAAGGAGAGTTTTGAGCCTGACGTTAGCTTGATAGGAAGGAGCTAAGGGAGAGGGAGAGATTAAAGAGATGAGGGATGGGGGTGGCAGGTGGCGGAAAGTCCCCTGGCCCCCGCCAGAGGGCTGTAATGCATGGGATCCCAAAAAGGGGGGGACAGACTCAACTCGTAAAAGCAACGAGATTCTGAAGCAAGGAAGAGGAATGAGCAGAACATGGGTGAAGATAAAAATAAATTTTGAATCAGAGCGAAGGGAGGTTGAGAGTTCACCGTATATGGCTTCAAGGATCGCTGTGAAATGGGAGGTAATTTCATCTGCTGAGAGGGAGGGAAGCAGAGGGCTGGGCCCTAGAACACCTGCTCTGAACAACAAGATATCGATGAGGTAGAATAGAAAAGATAGAAATATTAGGCAGAAAGGAGACATTGGGAAAATATAGATTTAAGATTTTGAAAGTTCATAATCTAGCTCCACCCTATAGGGTGCAGTTCAGTCAGGCAGAAGCCTTAATGAGTCCACATCCTTAATCACAATGCCTCCTCTCCACACCTGAGATGCTTAATGCAAATAGGGTGGGTGAGGAGGACAAAGGTCAGACACCACTGCCTATCTGTTGCCAGGGAAACTGAGGACTAAGAGGAAGTCCTGCCCTCTACTGTGTGACCCTACCTACCCCCTCCTATAAAAGAACTGAGAAAGCACACAGACTCTCTCTTCTTTGCTTGGATGGATGGATGCGCGCAGAGAGACTCGTTCTCCCCTTCTTGAGATGTCCCCCAACCTGTATCCCCACCTTTCTTAAACTAATTAAACCTTTGCCTTTTTCTGAGGGCACGTGTTGAAATTCTTATTCATCATGGAGGCCAAGGACCCTTCAGAATTAGTGTGTCTCCCCATGACAGATATGAAGGTGAGGCGAGAGAGAAGCTTGGGGCTTGCTGCAGCTTCCTGGATTGATCTGACTTGCGCTTTCCTAAGCGAGGCCCTGAGAAAAAGGAGTTGGGGACTTGACACTTTATTCTCCTCCATAATTACTGCTCGATACGAGGGAGTTTATTAAAGCCCTCTTGCTTCATTTCCCCTATAAAACAAGTTAATAATCCTTGCCCCCTTCCTATCCCATAGGACTTTAACGAGCATTAATTAATATCTTCAAAGTGTCCCGAGTGCCTTGGGAAAGCACTGTATAAGGACTTTTTTCATCACGTTCATTATTCTTGCAATTGCGTTTCCCCACCCTCTGCTGAGAACGAGTAGAAACAATCTTCACAGCTTCCCTCGCTTCATCCCAAAATGCGCTTTGCTAAACCCACCTAAAATCAGTCACTGAAGCATCCGATGCAAAAAAGAACAGAATCCAAGATGTTGTCCCGGTCACTACACCAAAAAGAAAACTTGTCAGACGTTAAGCCACAAACAAAATTTGTGGTCTTTTTAGAACGCGTTGTTCTAGCCCATGTAACGAACCTAAGCAAAGGATTTCCAATCAGCCCTTTTCCCCCAAAATGCCAATGACCTAGTAGGAAAAACCATCGCTCCTAGTGAAAAATGTAATGCAATAATAATGAGTACTTTATCACTCAATATAACAGTGTTTCCATGCTAAGATATTCATTAGTCTACATAATTTTTTTTTCTGGCTTCATTTTTTTTAACATCAACCCAGTTCCTCCTTTCCTTCCTTCATTTCATTATTCGACAAATCTGAGTTCCCTAGGTGCAGGTACTATGATGGCCAAGACGATGTGCTCAGCATCTACCCAATCATACACTCCCTTCCCCTTTCATTATCTAAGAGGCCATGGTCTCTTTATTTTCATTTCTTCTTGAGTGGAAAAATAGAACCCAAATTCTATAGCATCTCTACATTTGCTGTGTTGATGTTATTTATTGGTATTAGGACACAGAGAGGACTAAGCAGCATCTTTGGTACCAAAACATGTGCTGACCTTGATCCAAATGGCTTCTTTCAAATGCTAATTATCCCACAGGCCATGAAATCACTTGTACAAAACCATCAGAATCCCAGTTAGGGGCAAAGGTTCCTTTTGCAAATTCATCTCTGATAAAAACAGCTGCTTATTACAGGATGTAGTTGCTATGGTAATATGGGGATGGAAGTTCTTACTTTCCATAAATTTTTTGCCAAAGTTGGTGCCCTTCAATGTAACTGGAGACATGATATATAGCATAGGTGATTTTCATGAGACAGAGTTTGAGTTTTGAAGTCAGTAGAAAGTCTTCAAGTTCTATAAGTCAGACTTCTATTTTATTCCTCGACTTTACCCCAGGACCCCAGAATATAGAAAAGTTGTAGTTAGTTGGATGGGAAAAGTGTGGTGGGGGAAGGAAAGGGGAGCCTCAGTACAGGGAACAAAAGGAATTTCTCAAAGCTGAAGTCACGGAACTGTCAATACAGAATTTCCAATCCACAAATTTACCATAGCTGTGATTTAGGGTTTTTGGGGTGGGGCTTGTCTTGAATCCTCAAAACAATGTGGAGAGACCTCAAGATTCTTGTGGATATGTGGCCTGTTCACAATTATTTTTACAATTCCTCAAATTGGTATCACCTAAAACTATCAAAACCCTGGTGTTCTTTGTGTCTCCCGTCTGAATCTTCATGATGGTATGCTTGAGACGAATCCCACAATCACTGTTACCTGATAGAATTCACATTCAAAGTTATTTTCCAAAAAAACCTCACAAAATAATATTGCCATCGGTGACTGACAATTTTGCCTCAACATAATGATAGGGAAGTAAAGGCGAGGATAACAAGAGAGTTCAGAGAGATGCAAATGTAAAACACCAATCCAAGCAACCCCAACAGCAAAACAATTTCCACGTGGAAAGGACTAGGATTTCCCAAGGGACACCCACATCTTCCATTACACATGCTTTCCTAAAACCTGACTGTTTCCCAGGAAGAGGGAAGTCTACAGTCCCTACTAATTAACTAATTGCCCAATAGAGTAGATCAGAAGTGATACTACATGACTTCTGAGGCTAGGCCAGACAAGTGCCACCCACATCCACCTTGGTCTCTGAGGATGTTCAAGCTCAGCACCCAGACACCATGTCCTGAGGAAGCCCACGCAGACATGCAGAGGCCCACCTGGGAAGAGCCACGGTCCCTGCCCACATCTTTACTGTCCTCCCATAGTTTTTAACAAATATTAAATTCCCCATTCTGTCCTCTAATGACCTATTGGTCTTTTTGTTGTAATCGCTGCTGATTTATGAAATATTTAAGACCTGTTAAGGCAAGTAGTCACTCAATCCTCTTTGTCCAATCAGCAGTCTTCAGAGTTTCAATGTTTATAGATCACCATCGGAAACTATGAAAATTAAGGATGCAAAATTTCAACTAGACAGAAGAAAAAGTTCAAGAAATCTGTTGTCCAACATGGTAACTACAGTTAATAATGATGAACTATGTACTTGAGAACCACAGAAAGAGTAGATTTTTAAGTGTTCTCAGCACACAGAACAATGATATGTGGATATGTGAGGTTATGTGTATTCAATGAGCTCAACTGAGCCATTCTACAATGAATAGTATTTCAAACCACCATGTTGTACACCATAAATACATACAATTTTCACCAATTGAAAATTGCAAGTCACATTTAAACCATAAAAACTAAGCCAGGTGTGGTGGCACACGCTTGTAATCCCAGTACGTGGGAGGCTGAGACAGGAGGATCACAGGTTCATGGCCAGCCTCGGCTACTTAGTGAGGCCCTCTGCAACTTAGTGAGACCCTGTATCATGGGGAAACAGCTAATTCTGATGAGTCCTTGGCTTCCATGATGAATAAGAATTTCAACACGTGCCATCAGAAAAAGACAAAGGTTTTAATTAACTTAAGAAAGGTGGGGATACAGGTTGGGGGTCATCTAAGAAAGCTGGGGATACAGGTTGGGGGTCATCTAAGAAAGGTGGGGATACAGGTTGGGGGTCATCTC
>PVJS01036606.1:0-20369 GCA_004027185.1 Glis glis | reverse complement strand
CTCACGAAGTTGCGGAGGGCCTCACTAGGTAGAGAGAGAGAGAGAAAGACAGAGAGAGACAGGGAGAGAGAGAGAGAGAGAGAGAGAGAGAGAAGAGCTGAGGCTGGCCGTGAACCCAGATCCTCCGGTCTCTGCCTCCCAAAGTACTGGGATTACAAGCGTGCACCACCACGCCCGGCACCCCAGCCCTTTTTATTGTTTATTGTTTTTTTTTTTGGCGCTGGGGATTGAACCCAGGGGCATTCTACCTCCGGGCTATACCCCCAGTCCTATTTTTTTTATTCTTTATTTTGAAACAGGGTCTGACTAAGTTGCGGAGGGCCTCACTAAGTAGCTAAGGCTGGCCACAAACCCGGATCCTCTGATCTCAGCCTCTCAAGTACTGGGATTACCAGCATGCACCACCACACCCAGCTTTATGTTTATTTTGAAACAGAGTCTCCCTAAGTTGTTGTGACTGGCCTCCAACCTGCGATCCTCCTGTCTCAGCCTCCCAAGTACTGGGATGACAGGCCTGCGCCACCACGCCCCGAGAGATTATGTATTTTAACAAGCACTTATAGGTGATTCTATGGTTAGGCAAGTTTTCAAAACCCTGAACCAGGGGAAAACTGAAAATCAGCCAAAGCATAAAGTAGAGTGCTTACCCAGCCTGGGTGAGGTCCTGAGTGGAATCCGCAATACTGCAAAAGAAAAAGTAAGAGTCACTGTATGACAAAGATCTTTAATGCATCAGCTCTAGATTATCCATTAGGGAAAATAAAGAATCCAAAAAAGATAAGAACATTTGTGTAGCATGCACAAGGCCCTGGTTCAATCCCCAGTACTGCACACACACGCTTCTACAAAGTACATACATTAAACCAGGCATGGTGGCCCAAGCCAGTAATCCCAGCTTCTCACTAGGCTGAGGCAGGAGGATGGCAAGTGGAGGGGGGAGGATGGAAAGTGGGAGGCCAGTCTGGCCAATTTAGGAAGACCATCTCTGAAAATAAAAGAAAAAGGGCTGGGGATTTATCTCAGTGGTAGAGCACCCCTGGGTTCAAGCCCCAGCACCACAAAAGAAAAGAACAAAGAAAAATAAGGGGGGGAGGAAAGAGCTTGCGTTCAACCTTCCTGCCTCTCCAGCCCTTGAGGACACAGCAACGAGGTACAATGTTGGAAGAAGGAAGCCAGTCCTCTCCACACACTTAATATCCTGGGGTCTTGACCTTAGACTTGCTGGCCTCCAGAACCACAGAGATCAATTTCAGTTGCTAATAAAATACCCAGCCTAACATATTTTGTTACAGCCATGTGACGGGACCGAGGTGTGTGGGAACACCTCCACTCCCCCTGCTATGGGAAGGACACTTTTGCTGACTACAGGATTCCTGCAGACAGGTGTGCTTTTCATACACTCTGAGTGTATTAACCATCCTTTTGACATCAGTCATTCCAAGTTGAAAGGTAAAGGAATTGGAGCTAGGCATGATGGGGAATACCTGTAATCCCCGTACTTGGGAGGTCAAGACAGGGGGATCCCAGGTTCGAGGACAGCCTCAGCAACTTAGTGAGGCCCTCAGTAACTTAGTGAGGCCTTGTTTCAAAATAAAAGGAAAAGCAGGGCTGGGGTCAATCGCTAGTACCAAAAATAAATAAATAAATAATATCCCTCCAACGTAGATATGATGAGGTCTTTAAAAGCCAAAAATTAGTACAGATTTTCAGACTGAAAGTGAAAAGGCCACTGAAGCATCGTACAGATTTTAATTTCTAAACGAGTAAATACCGGTCTCCATAATCCACTGAAGCAAAAAGCCTCTGGAGTCCTTATTCTTATTAAAGAGGAAAAGGTCCTGGAGGCCCAAAGTGAGGCAGCCATGGCAGGCCACGCCCAGCTGTGACCCGGCCGTCCCTTGCTGTGACCTCACAAGGAGCCACTGGGAGGCCGTCTCCAGCACCGCCTACATAGGGCCCTGGTCCACGCAGATGTTTACCCACAAGGACGGGCGCTCTTGGTGGTGACCTGTCAGACTCAAAGACAGTTGGCTCATTTGGTGGTTTGCTGGGTTTGGATCTGATCTGTTGGTTTGGGCTTTTGGCTTTGTTGTTGTGTGTGTGTGTTACTGTTTGTTTGGGTTTGTTGTTTTGTCATATGTTTGTTTGTTGGTTTGTTGTTTTTTTGTAGCTAGCATCGTCAGCTGCAGTTGCGTCTTTCAACGGACGGTGCTGGGAGAGAGTAGCGAGGCTGGGCCAGGCCTCTCGGCCAGCTCTCCCTGTGAGGACGCCCTCAAGAGCCATTATGGGATCCCCAGGGCCATCCGGCGGGGTACCTTTGCCTGGCTCACCATATCTTCACCGGGACCGAGGTAGCCAGGAAGGCTGTGCCTAAGGACAGGGATAAGCTCCCCTCGTCCTGTTGGAAATGGAGATATTGAGGACCGTGGAGCATCCAAATGTGGTCCAGCTGTTTGAGATTTTAGACACCGCCGACTACGTGTACCTGGTCACGGAGCACATGAGCAGGCCAGCTGCCCACTGGCATGCGGGAGGAGGAGACATGGCGGCTGTTCAAGCAGGTCCTGTGTGCGGTGCACTGCTGTCACGGGGAGGGCATCATGCACAGGGACCTGAAGCCAGAGAACATCCTGCAGGACCAGTCGGGCAACATAAAAGTCACAGACTTCGGGCTGAGCTGCAAGGCCACGGGTGGGCAGAAGACGAAGGCCTTCCGTGACACTATCCAGTTCTGCGCCCCGGAGCTGAACCAGGGCTAACGGTATGGCGCTGAGGTGGACTTCTGGGGCCTGGGCGTGCCCCTCTACTTTATGCTCACAGGCCGCCTCCCCTTTCACAGCCCCACCTTTGAGGAGCTGAAGGACCAGGTGGAGCGGGCCAGGTACGAGATGCCCTATCCCCTGTCTACCCGTGCACAAAGCCTCACCTATCTATCGTTGACTGTGGACTCAACTCAGAGGCTGAGAGCCAACAAAATCCTGAGGCAGCCGTGGCTGAGACAGGGTGAGGCTATTCACTGGCCTCTTGCCAGCTGCTCCAACACCCGAACCCAGTGGTCATGAAAGTCATGGGTTACCCGGGTTATGGCCCACACTGGGCCTGGCTGGCTGTGTTGAATAGGACTTCTGAGGACACTATGGCCGCCTACCCAATTGTCCAACACAGGGCCAGCGGGGGCCAGGGTGCGCATTCCAGATTAGGCCTGAGCATCGGGGTGTTGGGCCGCCTGCAATCCAGAGGATCCCTCCGCCTTCAATGTCCCAGGAAAGAGCGGAGCCAGCGTGCCTGCCCCTCCTGCCCTGGCTGGCTGAGGAGGACACGCAGTCTGGGCAGAAGGGAGTAAGAAGACACAGCCCGTCTGCCATTCCCATGTGCAGCTTGTGAAGCAGAGAGACAGCCTGCCCGCCATTCCCCTGCACAGCCCAGGGGAGAGTACAGAGAGCCCATCCTCCATTGCCCCATGCAGCCCTGGTGAGAGGACCCCCACTCCCACCATAGCTCAACCCCATTGTGAGTCTGCGGTCGGTAACCCAGACAACAGTGGGGGCTGAAAGCGGGTAACCGGGAGAATTGTGACCCGGATATTCCGAACCTGTTGCTGCTGAGTGCTGGCCCCAAAGATTCACCCTGGCCCCAACCAAGCAGCTTCAGTGAAAATGGAGAAGAGTCGCTGAGGATTATTTAACATCAGAGAGTCTCCAGTGAGAGCAGACCCCTAAGACGGACAAGACCAAGACGGTGGCACAGTCTAGTGTTTTATTTTATGTAAGCTCTTAGGTCATTTGTAGTTGATAAATCCTAATTGTTTGCATTTATGGGGTACAGTGTGATGGTTAGATAACTCTGTATACTGTGGGATGATTAACTCTTGCTAATTAACACGTCTCTCTGCTCCCTGGACCCTGACATCGGCCATCCCAGTGTGGACTCTGCTGAGGAGGGACGTGCAAACTTCCTGGGGCTTCTCCACAAGAATTGCAGTCACAAGGCCATCGGGGGCCTCCTGGACATGAGGGGGCCCCTGAACCCCCACCTGGGAGCAACAGAGACTTCCCTGGGAAACTCCCTCTGCCCTGAGATGGTTCTTAATAAATTTCTGTTTCTTTTGTATCTTAAGATTGATGATCCTGAAAGATCACAGGTGTGTTGTTGCAGGAGGCTTTGGTCCATGGAGAACACAAGAAACAGAAGCCAGAGGAGGACACAGCAGGTCTCTGTGTCCACCAGTGAGGCCCAGAGAGCAAAGCTCCAAGTCTGAGCCCCGAATGGCATCATCATATCGATTATATAAGCCCAGTGGGACAGGGTTTGATTGGATCAATAACAGGCAGGGTACCAACACGGGAGCTCGGGTCAGGTTTCATTTCTGCTTCCTGACCTAGATTTCCTGTATTGGCCTCCATGTGGCAGGGACTGGTCAGCACCATCTTGGGCTCCATGTGGCAGGGACTGGGTGGCATCATCTTGGGCTCCATGTGGCTGGGACTGGGTGGAGACATCCTGGGCTCCTGCCTCATTCCCCCCTTTGAAACCCCTAGGTTGATGTTTAGTTTGGCGTCTCACATTCTGAATGTTCATCCTCCAGGCTGGTCTGAAGGGGCTTGTAGTGATGCAGCCGCATAAGGTGGGCAGCCGTCTTCCGGGCTACTGAGGCCTCGGCCATGGCAATGATAGAGTTTTTTTAAAGGGATGAAACGGGGCAGGGAAAGGAGTCGCCCTAGAATGATCGGAACAATGACAACCGGGGTCTCTAAGCCCCGAGGGCAGGGAACCATCCTCCACAGGCGCCATTGACATCCCAAGCCGTCCAGGTCTGGGCAGGGACGTGGGCGATCTTCCTATGTCATCAGCGATGTTGGTTAGAGTCTTGCCGTTATCGTCTATGTTTAGACAGCAGTTAGTGAAGTTAAACTTTCTGCAAACCCCTTTCTTCAGCTAGTAAGTAATCTAGGGCTAAGCGGTTTTGGTAAATGGCTGTTCTCATTTGCTGTTATTGATTAGCTATAAGCTCCAGCGCAGTGGCTGTTTGGTTAGTTATGGTTTCTAGAACTGCCTGGAGTCTGATAATGCAGTTGAGCATATAAATAGGTGTCCAGTAGCCCCAGACCCCGTCCTGAGCCCAGGTGACTGGACCTTAATATTGGATAATTCGCTGAGGCAGCCACTCATCGCCGTTCCTTTGCTGAGTTCCTCCTATCTTAACCATGTCGTGACGCCGGTATGAGGTTTTGAGGAGTAAATGAGGGGATGCCCAGGGATTCACCCCTAGTGTTGGGGAGCAGGAAGAGCCAACATGATGGTGTCAAGAGAACAGGTGCAGGTGCAGTCACAGGGGAGGAGAGTATAAGCCATTTTTCCACAAAGCCGGGACATCCCATCCGGGGCTCTCCATTGCAGGCTTGTGTTCCAGGGTTGTTCCCAGAGAGTGGCTAGGGCCGGGAGACAGTTCTCATGGGGGCTGCTAAGGGATTGGTTGGTATGATTATTGCTGAGCAAGCAGACCCCTGCAGAGATATTTGAGATCAGGATGTCAGTACAAGGTCTGTCCCCAAATGGCTTTCCCTCCATGACATCTCGGAGCCTTGAGACACAATGGTTCCCACTGTGGAGCGTGTTAGTGGCCAGGCAAGTGGTCTCCCATAGGGGGAGTAGGAGATATTTGGTGAGATTTGTGGGGCAAGATCTGGGCCTCGCTGTGGCCACTGTCCACTCATCTGAGCCCCCCCCCCCAGACCCAACAGTTGGTGAGACTAAGGGAATGGGTGATATGCTCAACTAGATCCGCAAACAGATTTTTCCCAGGGGCAGGTAACTGTAAATCCTGCTTTGAAAAGGCATATAAGTTGGAGTCAGATTCTTGGAAAATGGGGCAGGATGTAGTACTGGCTAGCTGAGTTTTTAGGGCCCTTACCATCTTTTCCACTACCTTTTCTCACTTTATGTCCTTGAGAACTTGGGAATTTACTCCCCCTTGCCCGATAGGAGTGAAACACAAATATTGCTTTCCTCGTGGACATATCTGCCCGTTTTTGGAGCCTCCAGGCCCTTGGTTTTTAGTACGGTAGTAGCGGCGGCCTCCCTCAATACAAGTGTTTTTGCTGAAGTCTGTTTGCAGGCCTGATTGATATGGGTATAGGAGGTGAAGGTCTGAATTGTTTTACCGCCTACTCAGAAGGGTTGATAACGATGAGTACAGGGGGTCCCTGAGGCAAAGGGGATTTTAAGTAACAAGAGGGTGATGATAAGATTCCTCAAACTTCAGCCATGCGTGGACCAGTCAGCTTCCCGGCTGTGACTGGAGCAGGGCATGGCGTCTTCCGCAGGGTCAGGCAGCAGGGGTTGTTGGGGTCCATTGCAGCTTCCCACAGCTGTTCTGGGGTGAAACTTTTGAGGTGGCTGTGATGGATCCAGGCAGCTATACCATCTACTTTTGCAGCTGTGGGGGTAGTTAAGATAATAGGAAAGGTTCCTTTCCACTTTGCCTTGAGAGGGGCTTGATTCCAGTCCTTAACCCAAACTAAGTCTCTGGGTTCATAGGGATGGACTGGGTAGTTAAACTAACTGGTGTTCTATCTAGCACCCATTTATGTAGGTCGTGCATGACCTTTCCCAGTTCCCTCATAAGCCTATGATTTTCTATTTCTTCTATTTCACACAGCCTTCCTGGAAGCCCTTGGAGGATAAAAGAGGGTTGAGCAAACATCATCTTGTAGGGAGAATACCCTGTTATCTTGGAGGGAGTACATCTAATCCTGAACAGGACTGAGGGTCAGGCTTGGACCCAAGTTAGCTTGGTTTCCTGATACATCTTTCCCAACCCAGTTTTGATGGTTCTGTTCATCCTTTCTACTTTGCCTGGACTCTGTGGCCTATATGCAGAATGCAACTTCCAGGTGACACCCAAGGCTGCTGCCACATTCTGGGAGACTTCTGAGACAAAGACTGGTCCATTGTCTGACCCTTTGTGTAGGGGCAGCCCATGTCTGGGAATGATTTCTCTGAGTAAGGTTAGAGTTACTTCTCTGGTCTTTTCTGTCTGGCAGGGGTATGCTTCTACCCACCCAGTCCGAGTGTATACTATGACTAGGAGGTATTGCTATCCATTACATCTTGGAAGTTCAGAAAAGTCAATTTGTACACTTTCAAAGGGGCTGCTCCTACAGCATGTATTCCAAGAGGAAGTTCAGGCCCTTGATTAGGATTTTTTTTTTTTTTTTTTTTTTGCTGCAGATCACGCACCACTGCACAACCCCTTTCACTGGGGCTGCCAGATGATATATGTAGTAATACTGGTTGAGCAGCTTTTCATGGATTCATGCACCCAATAATTGCCCCACTCTTGTAAGGATTGGATATGCAGTTATCAGGCAGTAGTATCCATTTTCCTGGGGTTTCAGTTGCCTTTTGAGTTGCTGAAAGACTGGTTGCTGCTCTTTTTCCCATACAAAGGGGATTTTATCTCCTCCCTTCGTAGATTCATAGAGGGGTTTTGCTGTGACAGCAAAGTTTAGAATCCAGATGCAACAAAACCCTACTGCTCCCAGAAATTCCCAGAAGGCTCTCCAGTTAGTGGGCACTGGGATAGCTTGGACTGCCTCTTTTCATCCTGCTACCAATGGTCTTTCCCCTCTCTGGATGGTGAACCCCAGATATTTCACTTTTTGTTGACAGACCTGGACTTTCTTCTTTGAGACTTTATAACCAAAGTGCTCTAGGAGGGTGAGCAGCTGGCCTGTTCCTTTGGCACAGCCTTCAAGAGTCTCATATCCAAGGAGGAAGTCGCCAACATATTGGAGGAGAGTGCAACCCAAGATATAAGAAGGAAAAGACTTGAGGTCATAGGCCAGGACCTTTCCAAAAGTGGTGAGGGAGTTCTTAAATCCTTGGGGCAATCGAGTCCAGGTGAACTGGGTTTTGGCTTCAGTTTCTGGGTCCTTCCATTCACAGGCAAACAGTTCTTGGCTCACAGGAGCTAGAAGGATACTGAAGAAGACATATTTTAAGTCCAGGCATGTGAACCAGGCCACAGTGGCTGGGAGCAAACTTGGGAGAGTGTATGGGTTAGGCACTGTGGGATGTAGGGCTACTGTGGCCTGGCTGATGAACCACAAGTCCTGCACTGGCCAGTAGTCCTGGGCTTCCAGCATTTTGACTGGCAAAAGAGGAATGTTCCACTGGGACTGGCATGGTGTGATAATACTGTCACGGGAGAACACGATAATTCCATGGGGTTCTTGGCTTCCAGAGCAGAAAAGAATTTCAGCACGCACTAGTCAGAGACAAAGACAGAGGTTTATTTAGTAAAGTGAGGGACACTTTCAAGGAAAAATGTGGGCCAACTCGAGAGTGTTAGAGCAGCCCAGGATCTTTACAATCCTTTTTTTATAGGGAACCTAGAGGGAGGGGTGGCTAGGGGTACATGGCAGGAATCAGGCAACATGGTATGGTGGTCTCCTTTCTTTGAATTTTCAGGTTGACAAAAGGTGAGAGTTCTTTTTTTGGATAAGAATACCAGGGAGTTGAGGTGTGAAGCCAGGGTGCAGGGCAAATGTGAGCCTTCCTCTGGGATCTCCCTCCCAGGAAATCAAGGCAAGGTGTGAAGATGGGGTGCTGCGGGGCTCTGACAAAAGGTGTAACTTTCTCTTTGGGGATTTGACATCTCAGGAATTTCAGGTATGAAGCTAGGTCATTATGATTAAAAGTGTATAGGCCAGGCTTGTTGAAGACCTTTGCCTAAGAAAAGGACAGGCCAGGTCTGCTATTATAATTAAAAGTGTGCCTCATTAAGGGCCTTTCTACAAGCAAACAGCCTTCTGCAAGGTGAAGCTAAGGATTATGAAGTTTTTTAGATTTTAAAACTGTATTTTCCTTTCCTTCCCAGTTTGTCTCCTTTCTACTAATATTTTATTTCTTCTCTCCTACCTCAATTCCATGTTGTTGAAGTCTCTTTAAATGGGGCTGGATTCTCTCCAGGGCCCGTGAGGGGGCTGGGTACTGCCATAATCACACTGACCAGTCATGAGGGCAAAGTTCAATAGCTACTAGTGCCTGGAATTTGGCCATTCCAGATGGATTGTCCTCGGCCCATACAGTGGGCCACCGAGCTGCAACCTCTGGGCTGATGAAACCCCCTTTTTGCCCCTCAAACAGTCTCTACTCTTCTTCTTGGGGCATTTGCAGGAAGCAAATTAGCTGAAGGGTTGGCACTGACAACTTAATTTGATCCTCATCTGAAAAGGTGACGGTCACTCTGAGTTTGCTGAGGAGGTCCCGACCCAGCAGTGGAACTGGACAGTCTGGCATATACAGGAATTGGTGAATAGCTTCTCTTCCCCCTAGGGCGTATTTGTGGGGGTGAAAAATGTCTGCTGGGAGGCTTTTCCTGTTGCTCCAATTATGTCAACATGTTGGTTAGTGAGGGGGGCTATTAGACTGGTTGTCACTGAATGTTCTGTTTCGGTGTCAACAGGGAACTGGAGATTGTGCCCCCACTTCCAATCAGACCATGGGTCCCTTGGGGGCTTCCGGGCCTGGTCCCCTTCAGTCATCAAACAAACCAACCTGGACAACTGCCAGGAGAGGAGCTGGGGAGGGGCCTCATGACTCCTCATGGGGCCTGCAACCTTTCTTAGGGCATTCATTTTTACAGTTCCCAGTTTCCTTGCAGAATGCACATTGGTAATGGTGCAGAGAAGCCCTCTTTCCTTTGGGTGGCCCTGGGTGTCGGGGATGAGGGGGCCCTTGAACAGTTGGTTTTGGGTTTGACTCATCATGGAGCATTGCACTCCATGCTGCTGCGATGAGGTCAGTTTTTTGTCACATTTTTCAATCTGCTCTCATTTTTCTTCAATATTGTAGTTGATGAAGACCTTATTTGCTGCCTCGAAGAGTTGGGAAGCATTCATTCCTGCAAATCCTTCCAACTTCTGTAGTTTGCGGTGGATGTCACTAGCTCTCTGGCTAGTCAACCAATCATTTGTTGGGTTTTGGGTACTTCGGGGTCAAATGGAGTAAAAGTGTGACAGACTTCACAGAGCTGCTCATAAAAGGCACTGGGGCTCTCATCAGGCTTTTGAAGGACCTCTCCAACCTTGGCAATGTTGGTGGCCTTGGAGCCCCCCTTTCAAAGCCCCTGGAGGAGGGCTTCTCTGTAGGCCTCCAGTTTCGCCATGTCTCTGGGATCATTTGGGTTCCATTGGAGGTCTGTTGCCAGCAGGCATTCTTGAGCATAGGCCTGGCCTGGGGTTTTAGGGCCTCTGCTGCGGTGTTTTCCTCAGCCCAGTGGGCTGCTGCTTGCAGAACACGGCGTCTTTCTTCAGTGTTGAGAAGAGTCTGGAGAAGTTGGTGAAAATCAGGCTAAATAGGATTGTGCATTTGGAAGATGGATTGGAGGAGGTCAGCCAGGGCCTGCGGCTTTTCAATTTAAGAGGGAGTATGGTGTTTCTAATTTAGAAGACCTATTGTAGTAAAAGGTTGACACACAAACGTCAGTGGACTAGGCTGCAACTGTCCATGTCCATCCACAGTAGGGACTCCCTGAACCTGCCTTAGAGAGAACTGGCCGCCAGATGGCAGTAGAGTTTCATGAACAGGGCTTTCATGGGGTCAATTATGAGGCCTTAAGTTCCAAGAAGGACCCATCAGCATTGGCGTTGGCAGCAGTGCATATAGTGGTGATGGTGGAGGGGAAGACACATCTGTGGCCCAATCAGATGTTCCTGTGGGACTGGCACAGGAGGATGGTGGAATTGGGGTCCTGCTTGCTGGACTGGATGGCTGATCGCCAGGAGGTGGTGATGGGTGAGGGGGCGCTGAAGGTGCTGGTGTGGCTGGTAGCTGCTGTAGTGTCTGGGAGACATACAGTGGGGGCACGTCTGGTTCTTCTGGGGGGACTTTTCAAAATGGGTGATAGTTGGGCTTCACCTGGTTGCTGCCTCCCATTTCCTGACTGACCACTAGAGTCCTGCCTTTTGGCGACTAAGATCTGGGAGATTGGGCCTCATAGCCATGGGGTAGGGGAGGAGGGTCTGAACCAATTGGAGCCAAGTGTCAGTGTAAGGAAAATGGTCCAAATATTCTGGGTTAGCTGTGACTTTATCCTGAATGTGTCAACACCTAGATCTAATTAGCCTTCTGATGGCCAATCTTCTCCAAAGGTCAGCCATTTTACCTCGCATAGAGTCCGCAACCTTCCTGGAGTTAGTTTGAATCCATAATCACCTATATAAGCCTTTCCAAAATTTCTGATCATGAGGCCTAGGGAAGTGGGTTTACTCTGTTTCCCTCCCATTCCTGCCTAGAGAGTCCGGACTAGTGACAGGATGCCTAAAACAGAAAATAGACAGCACTCACTTCATCCGTGCCCAGCTGTCATCCTCATGGAGGTATTTCAGCTGTCCTTGGCAAAAGGAAAATCAGTATCAACTGCTGATCTGGTCAGACCAAAGACTTTTTAGGTCCTTGCTGGATTGCCACTTGGCCGTTACAAGATGGCCCTGAATTCAGGCAGCGGACTCATCACTCGCTTCAGCCCTGTGAGGTGAAAACTGGAGTCTAGCCTCAGTGTCCGTTTCAGTCACACACTAGCACTCACCATTCACACACACCCAACCCGAATCCTGAACTGAATTCCGGTTTCATGTCCCTCAGACACTACTCAGGGAATTCCCAAACAGGTGATCAGCCCCCTCCTCCACTGTTCTGATGGCAGGACCTGACTGAGCCCTGGGGTAGCCTACCATGACTCAGATGTCAGCACTGGACAAGAAATGATCTGTTCCATCTCTGGACTAAGACCTCAGTGGCTGTTAGTCTCAGAGTCAGCCACCTCCAGGAGAGGTCTCCCCCATGGTGGCAAAAAAGGGTTCCGGCATGCTCAATGGATCAACATCTGTAATGAGGAAGGCTGACTCCCAAGACACAGAAGGGAGGAGGCAAAGTGCCCTGGGCCCCGTCTCCAGGACCAGACCAGCAGGAAAGTGCCTCCTGGCTGGCTCGCCAAAATGTTGCAGGAGGCTGTAGTCCCTGGAGAACAAGAAACAGAGGCCGGAGTGAGGCAGTATCCCAGCTATGTACTTGAAGATGACTCTTGGCTAAAAGCCTAGAGACAAAATAGAAGAGAGCCTTCTTCACAGGCTTCCCTCTGAGGTAAACAAAGGAGGGCCTCTCCCAGCAACTAAGACCACAAGATAAGGCAGCTAAGTCCAGCAAGATGGCACCACCCAGTCCCAACCACGTGGAGTCCAAGATGGTGCCACCCAGTTCCAACCACGTGGAGCCCAAGATGGCACTGCCCAGTCCCAGCCACATGGAGCCCCAGATGGCGCCACCCAGTCATGGCCACATGGAGGCCAATATGGGAAATCTAGCTCAGGAAGAAGAAATGAAACCTGAGAAGCTGGTATCCTGCCCCAGCCTCTGTCTCTTGTTCTCAGTGGACCAAGACTTCTGCAACAGGAATAGGACATCGCAGGTCTCTTTATTCACTGGTAAGGCCCAGAGAGCAAAGCATCATCATACAGATTATATAGCCCCAGTAGGACAGTTTTTGATTGGATCAATAACAGGCAGGGATTCCAATACGGGAACTCAGGTCAGGTTTTATTTCTGCTTCCTAAGGTAGAGTTCCTGTATTAGCCTCCACATGGCAGGGACTGGGCAGCGCCATCTTGGGCTCCACGTGGCAGGGACTGGGCAGCGCCATCTTGGGCTCCACGTGGCTGGGACTAGGTGGTGCCATCTTGGGATCCTGCCTCAATCTCATTGTTTTGCACCTTCTTTGCACAGAATCAGGGATGGGCATGTTTCAGTAGGAGCAGCAGGTAGCCATGTAGTACTGGGAGTTCATGGAAAACTCTGAAGGGAAAAGTGACTTTCCAGACCTGTGGAGGTTTCCCAACAACCACAAATGACTCAGAGCTTCTGAAGGGACATGGCTCTGAGTTACCTGTGGGGCAGAAAAGCAGCCCCAGTGTGAGAGAGGAGGAAAAGAGTGGAGAGAACATCCTAGAGTTTTGACTTGAAGAACTGGGAGGACAGCCCTGCTGCTTACTGAGCAGGAGGGTGGGAAGAAGCAGCTGGAACAGTGGAAACCAGGGAGGCCCTTGGGCCTGGGAAGCCTGGTGGGCCTCAGCAGAGGCTCCATCATTTCTGGTGGGGTCCAAACGCCTTCCAATGTGTGCCTTTTTTTTTTTTTTTTTTTTTTTTTTTTTTTTTTTTTTTTTTTTTTTTTTTTTTTTTTTTTTTTTTTTTTTTTTTTTACTGGGCATTGAAACCAGCAGCATTCTACCTTCAAGCTATACCCTCTGCCCTTTTTATTTTTGGAATAGGGTCTCCCTAAGTTGCAGAGAACCTTACTAAGTTTCTGAGGCTGGCCATGGGCCTGTGATCCTCCTGTCTCAGCCTGCCAAGTACTGGGATTACAGGCATGCGCCACCATGTTCAGGTTGAACTTTGCTCTTGTTCCTCCAGGTCCCTGACCTGTCATCTCCTACTGCCAGAGAGTCTCGGGCCTGGAGATGAATTCCCAACAGCCATTTACCAGCAGACCTAATGAATGTCACCCTCTGGCCTATGGCCCGAAATGATGAATTGCTCAATGTAACATTATCTGATGGACAAATTCTAGTACAGAGTGACCTCTGGTAGGGAGTGGCTGGAATGGGAGGCAACATTAAAGGATGCAATGGGGACATCCTCTTGCCTTGCCCCCAGTAGCGTCATCTTCTTCTTAGAGTGCTGTGTCAGTCAGTATTCCATCACTATGACACAAACACCTGAGACAAACAACTTATAAGGAGAAAAGGTTTGTTGGTTGCTTAGTTGCTTGGTTGCTTGGCACTGGAGTTTAAACTCAGGGACATTCTACCTCCAAGCTACATCCCCAGCCCTTTTCACTTTTTATTTTGAAACAAGTTCTCACAATATTGCTGAGGGTGTCACTAAATTGCAAAGGCTGGTCTTGAACCCGCAATCCTCCTATCATAGCCTCCCAAGGACTGGGATTATAGCCTGGCTCAAGTTGGGTCTTTCCATAATAACATTTTCACCTTTTTAGAGAAGTAGCACCGGGTAGTCCTCTGAGAGACCTCACCTAGGTATGGACCCTTTGCAACTCCAAGTGTCAGTGGAGTGCTGAGCAGGAGTCAGATGTCCTGGGGGGTCTGAGGGAGGGTGTATGGCAAGAGACACAGCCAAGGGTGCTGGAGTGCTAGCAGGAAGGGGGTGTTTCCCAAGGTAAGTTCCAGGTTCCCAGTTCCTGGTGTCTCCACCTCAGGCAGTGAATGTGTGATTGGAGAAGCCCACCACAGAGCTTCCTCCTGGTTCCTGAGGAACCTATGGAATGTTCAGGAAGCTTAGGGACAGTCAGGCTTTGGCTGGTGGGGCCAGCAGCTACCTCTTCTGTCCCGTACTAGTCCAAGCTCATTTGGACAGGAAGGGTTTTGGGTTTTGTTCCTAAGAGCAGGGAGCGACTGGGTGTCCAGCGGAGAGTGAGGGGACCCACTTTCATCCACAAGAGGCCTCTGGGCTCTGAGCAGGAGAGTGGAAGCTGACAGTCCCCCACCCCAGGAGGAGAAGGACCCTGAGAATTCATCCCCAAGGGGGAGACCTACTGCAGACTGGACACTGGGGAGGAGCGGAGAAGAGGAGGAGGGAGTAGATAAAGCAGGAGAAGGAAAAAGGTAGGGAGCAAGAGAAGGGAAAGGAGAAGGAAGACGAGGCAGTAGAGAGAAAAGGGGGACAGAAAGAGGGAGGGTAGAGCCAGGTATGGTGGCACATACCCTATAATCTCAGTACTTGGGAAGCTGAGAGAGGAGGATCGCAGGTTCAAGGCCAGACTCAGCAACTTAGTGAGACCTTCAGCAACTTAGTAAGACCCTGCTTCAAAATAAAAAATAAAAGGATCTAGGGGGTGTAGCTCAGAGGTAGATGCTCGTGGGTTCAATCCCCAGTACCAAAAAGTAAAAGTACAGTACACTGTGTGCTTATCTCCTTCACAGTGTTTGAGTAACACAAATAAATATTTTAATCACTTTCATTTAGACTCAGTGTACTACACACCTTTAGTGACAACCCTGCTTCATGCCTGAACTATTTGAACTCTAGCTTAGTAAAATCATTATAGAGTCTCCCTCGGTCATTTTTAATCATTCCCATGGCCTCCAATATTCTCTTATTCAGATGGATATATTTATATCTCTAGTCCTATATTCTGTCCTAAGCACCAATCTTGTATTTCAACTGCCTGCTCCTTAAACATGGTGTGAAGTCATATTTGGCAGGATCCTTCTAAGCCTTGTCCCAGTTGTGGTCTCTGTGAACAGCTCCAGTCACTGAGTTCTGCTGCAGCAGCTTGGCCTCAGTCTCCTCTGCGCCTGACATTCAGTTGTCAAGTCCTGTTGCTTCTACCTTTGTGTCATCAATGGTGCATTAATTAGGTCCTGGCAGGAAGCAGATGACACGGTCAGATTGTGCAATTGCAAAGGAGGTTAATAAAGATACCAATGCAATCATATGGAAACTGGGGAGAAGGCATTGCTGACCCTAAGTCTGCAGGGTCAATAAGATGAGGCAAGGAGGGAAGGAGCTTCATGGAGAAGGCTACTGACAGGAGTAATGGCCTTGAGTCACAGCATGATCAGGACAATCCTTAAGGGGCTGGAGGTAGGGATTATAACTATTCTGACCTCTGTCGCACATGGTGGTGCATGCCTATAATCCCAGTACTTGGGAGGCTGAGACAGGTGGATCTCAAGTTCCCGGCCAGCCTCAGCAACTTAGTGAGGCTCTCAGCAACTTAGTGAGACCCTGTTTCAAAAATAAAATAGGGTTGGAGGTGTAGCTTGGAGGTAGAATGCCTCTCTAGTACCACACACACAAAAAAAGTTTTGATGGCCGGGCATGGTGGCGCACGCTTGTAATCCCAGTGCTTTGGGAGGCGGAGACCAGAGGATCCAGGTTCGTGGCCAGCCTCAGCTCTCTCGCTCTCTCTCTCCCTGTCTCTCTCTCTCTCTCTCTCTCTCTCTCTCTCTCTCCTTAGTGCCCTCCGCAACTTCATGAGACCCAGTTTCAAAATAAAGTATAAAAAATAGGGTCAGGGGCATAGCGTGGAGGTAGAATGCCCCTGAATTCAATCCCTGGTACCGCAAAAAAAAACAAAAAAACGTTTTGAGAACGCATCCATCTTGGAGTTGCGTTGACTGTGGACACAGGAATAAGTTGATACAAACATGTTTTACGTTGCAGAGGTGGTACTTAGGGTTAGCATCAGCCTTCAAAACACATTCATTGGAACAAGCCCACCCACCATCAACTATCTCACTTTCAAAGTGTGAGGCTATCATTCAAAGATGGCTTTGAGATGTGCGTTTAACTGAAGTGATTTGTCGTTAGTCAACTAAAGAGGTTTGAGACTAGATCTAGTGGTTAATTCTGACCAAGGATGGATTAAACAGGTCTAAAACCAATTTCAGGGCTGGGAGTGGAGCTCAGTGGTAAAGCACTTGCCTAGCAAGTATGAAGCTGAGTTTGATCCCCAGCCCCACCCAAAAAAGTATTATTGGTTTAATGTTTACTATGAATATAGAATAATTAGGCTTTTTCTTAAGTTTATCTAAATAGAAACCCTGTTCTTATGAAATATTTGGCTTCCCAACTGCCCAAATCACATCACCATAGGTTAAAGGTCCATAGTCTGATCCCATACCTAAAATATCCTTCATCAAATTCCTGATACCAGCTGGGCGTGGTGGCACACGCTTGTAATCCCAGTACTTGGGAGGCTGAGACCGGAGGATCCGGGTTCATGGCCAGCCTCAGCTACTTAGTGAGGCCCTCCGCAACTTAGTGAGATCCTGTTTCAAAATAAAGAATAAAAAATAGGGCTGGGGGTGTGGCTTGGAGGTAGAATGCCCTGGGTTCAATCCCTGGTACTGCAAAAAAAAAAAAAAAATTCCTGGTACCATTGTACTTCTTTCCTGACATATACCTGACCAGAGTGATGAGTTAGCTCCAAATAAAAGAAATAACCCTAATGTAACAGAAAACACCACAGAGACAAGCCAGCCACGTGCTTGTCCCGCATACAAATCAGCACACGTACCGGAAGATATGCCCTTTACAGCATCTCTTGGCCCCCAACACCAATATATCACATCTGCTACTATCCCGCCACCTCAACCACTGCCCAACCTTTAGATAGCTAAGTCTCTGACAACAAGATAAATGGGATGTTTCAGCAAGTGTAGACGAGGCTCAGCATCATAACTAATAGGTCTCCAAAAAGAAGGCAGACCATAAATCAGAAAGTAATTGGAGATGGATGTTTATCTCAGAACATCTGCTCTTTATTTTTACCAATGAAAAATATTTACTTGGAAATAGTCGTAATAAACATAGAATAAGAAGATTATAGGTTTTTACTTGTACTGTGAACAAAATGAGGTCTTCTGTCTTCCAGAAACATCATAGGGTAACTCTGGCCCCTAACTCAGGTCCCTACAATAGCAAGCCGAACTTTCAAAAAGATAACCCATAAGCTGGGTGTGGTGGTACATGCTGTATTGGACAGGGTTCACTAGATTAACAGAATTCACAGAATGAGTGTATTTGAAAAAGGGATTTATCAGATGGGCTTACAGTTTGAAGCAATGTAGTCCCAAGTTCTGACTGCACGTGGAGAGTCAGAGGAACCAGTAGCTGGTGGAGTGGTCTAAGAGCTGGAGTCTTAGGATCGGAGCAACCACTAATTCAGTCCCAGTCCAAGATGTGAAGATCAGGAAGCTCTTCGGAGAAACGATGGTGAAGTTTCAGTTCGAAGGGCTGGAGGCCGACGATCTCAGACTAGAGCAGAAGATCAAGAAGCTCTTCAGAGAAACGGCGAAGTTCCAGTTCTATGAGCCGGAGGCCGATGATATCAGATGAGAGCAGATGCGTTTTCTTCGGAAAGAGTCGCGCAGGGCTCTACGCGGCTTCTCCCTCTTTTATCTAAGTCCTGCACCTATCAGAATCCTGCTGCCTACATTCAGGGCAGGCTTTCTGTTTAATCTGCTGTTACACACCCAAAGTCACATGATCTTGGGTGTGTCATGATCAGGTCAAGTTGACAAACTAGATTGACTATCACACATGCCAAGTACTATAATCCCAGTACTTGGGAGATTGAGTCAGGAGGATCACAAGTTCAAGGACAGCCTCAGCAAGTAGTGAGACTCTCATCAATCTAGTGAGACCCTGTTTTAAAATAAAAATAAGATAAGGGTTGGGGGTGTAGCTCAGAGGTAGAATGCCTCTGGGTTCAATCCCCAGTACCGCACACACACATAATCCATGCAGGCTGTGACTTCTGTCTATTCAATGGAATCTGATGGAATCATGAGACATTGAAACAGAAATGATCTTAAAAGGGTCATCTTAGAAGAAAAGGTGCAATACCATCATGTTCCAGCAGCAAGAAGAATGACAAGTTTTATAGCAAAATGACTGATGGCCACCAAAACGACAGCTGGAGCCACAGCCAGAGACGCCACATGGATTTCTGCAGTGGTTGCAACATATGGTGTCTAGAGATGGGGGTGTCAGTAGTTCTATAAAAAAAGCAGGTAGGAGATTTTTTCCCAAGTGTTATCATCTCTGTTTTTATGTACTTCTATTGGTGCATTGTAATTATACATCATAATGAAGTTGAGAGTGATAGAAACAGACATGCACACAGCACTTGGTATGTTTACCCCTGGATCCTCCCCCACTCCCTCCCCTCCCCTGTACATGTTATTGAAATTGGAGTCGATAACTTCATATATGTAAATAGCATTTTTGAACTGTTTCCTTCATGCCTCCTTCTCCCCCACCGCCTCCTTCCCTTAATCCCCTCCACTATTCTACTGGAATCTTCCCTCATTTAACTGAAGTCTCTTTTGTTTCCCAGTTTCTCTCTAGTAATCAGGGAGATGCAAAGCAAAGCTACACCGAGACCCCATCTGACTCCAGTCACAACGGCCATCATCAAGAGCACAATAAACCAGATGTGGCGGCGCACACCTGTAATTCCAGTACTTGGGAGACTGAGACACGAGGATCTCAGGTTCAAGACCAGTCTCCGCAATTTAGAGAGATTCCCAGCAACCTAGAAAGACCCTGTTTCAAAACAAAAAGTAAAAAGGACTGGGGATATATAGCTCAGAGGTAGAATGCCCCTGGGTTCAATCCCTAATATCCCTAATATCACACACACACACACACACACACACACACACACACACACACACTACAAACAATAAATGCTGGTGAGGATGTGGGGAAATAGGAACCCTTATACAATGCTGGTGGGATTGAAAATTAGTACAGCCATTATGAAGATCAGTGTGGAGATTCCTCAGAAGACTGGGAATGGAACCACCATAAGACCCAGCTGTACCCCTCCTGGGTATCTTTCCAAAAGAACTGTGGTCAGAAGATTATAGAGATACACACATATCCATGTCTATAGCAGCAGAATTCACAAGAGCTAAATTATGGAATTAGCCTAGGTATTTGATAATGAAACTGTAATATATTCACACAATGGAATTTTACTCAGCCATAAAGAAGGACAAAATTGTGTCATTTGCAGGAAAATGGATACAACCAGAGAATATTATGCTAAGTGTGCTTGGACTGTCTCGGAGAGTGAAGGGTAGTATGTTTTTTCTCAGATGAAGGAGGTGGGAGATTTTGAAGTCTGAGTGACATCTCCTGCCCTGAGATCTTTATACACTCCAGAAATGGGCAGAGTGCACGACACTATGGCCTCATGACCACAGTAGTCGTCAAAAAAAAGCTTATCATTCTAACAATTTTTTTAAGTTAGTTTCATGCAGAATTTGGCCCCAACCAGTCATGAGAATTGTAAGAAAACAGCTGTAACCTAATCATGGAATGCAATTCCAGCATCTCCTATCTAAGTATCAAAAGGAAACCTGGAACTACAGGTGAGAGGCAAACAGCAAGCGCTTAAGATGAGCATTCTCAGGTTACACCTGAAACTACAGGTAAGAGGCAAACAGCAAGCACTCAAGATGAGCATTCTCAGGTTACACTGGAACTACAGGTGACAGGCAAACAGCAAGCGCTTAAGATGAGCATTCTCGGGTTACACCTGAAACTACAGGTAAGAGGCAAACAGCAAGCGCTCAAGATGAGCATTCTCAGGTTACACCTGGAACTACAGGTAAGAGGCAAACAGCAAGTGCTTAAGATGAGCATTCTCAGGTTACACCTGGAACTACAGGTGACAGGCAAACAGCAAGCGCTTAAGATGAGCATTCTCAGGTTACACCTGGAACTACAGGTAAGAGGCAAACAGCAAGTGCTTAAGATGAGCATTCTCAGGT
>PVJS01036605.1:0-20364 GCA_004027185.1 Glis glis | reverse complement strand
AAAAAAAAAAAAATTATTAGATGTACAAAGAAGTTGAAAATATGACCTATAACAAAGAGAAAAATAAGTCAATAGAAACAGCCATAAGAATCAGAAAAATGATGGTATTACTAGTGAAGGCTTAAATAATCTATTAAAATATGTTCAAGAACTTAAAAGGATACATGAACATAATAAAGAGAGAAATGGAATCTATAAGAAAGTACCTAAAAGAAATTATACGGCTAAAAAATACGATGATTGAAATGAACATTTTACTGGATGGGCTTCAACACAAATTAAACCCAACAGAACAATAACAACAAGAAAACAATGAAATTAAAGACAGGTAGATAAAACTGAAAATTTGCCAAAAGATAAACAAATGTATCTTTATCTGTGGGAAAATATCAAGCAATGGAACATAATATAATTGGAGTTTGAGAAGGAAAGTAAAGGGTGGGCAGGAAAAATATTTGTAGAAATAATATCTAAAAATTTATATTTAATGAAATAATATAAACCCATAGAACTAAGAGACAATAAAATCCACTTAGAGTAAATACAAAGAAAACCTTTCATATCATAGCAAGGCATATCATAGCAAGATTATTGAAAACCAGTTATAAAGTTAAAAGTTTTAAAAACATCCAGAAAGAGAAAGTTCATTACATACTGGAGAATATGCTTAAGAATTATCACTGACTTCTCACTATGAACAGGACAAGCTATAAGAAAATGGAAAGAACCATAAAGTGTTGAAATAATGAAAGAAGTCTCTGCATCTACAGTACTAGAGCCCATGAAAATATCCTCCAATTCTTCAAAAATGAAGGTGAAATAAAGAGATGTTCAAGGAAGAAAACCAAAGGTGAGTGAGCCCATTGCCATGCATAATTTTAGATGTGAATTCAGATCCACATAAAGAAATGGGCAGAATGGGCAATGGTAGACAGGTGAATAAATATAAAAGACTATTTTCTATTTTCTTATTTAAAATATTTATTAAAAATCCAAAGTATTAAAAGAATGACAATGAATTGTGCTATTGCATACACATGTGTGTCACAAATACATACATATATACACATATCACATGTAGAAATAACACAAAAGTCAGAAAGGGCAAGGTTTACTGATGTAAGGTTCTTATATTCTACATAAGTGGTATAATACTTAAATTCTGATAAGTTAAAGACATAATATAAATCCTAGAGCAATCACTAAAAAAATTGAAGAGGTATAGCTAATAAGTCAATTGAGAGATGATATGCTGAAAATAGTCAATTAATATAAATAAAGTGAGAAAAAGTAGAAATAAAGAACAAAGACCAGATGGACAAATAGAAAAAAATAGCAAGATGGCAAATTTAAAAATGGAATGAGCAAACCAATTAAAAAGCATAGATTGACAGATTGGATAAAAATGCAAGACCAAACTAAGTACTGACTAAAAAAATTACTTTAAATGTAAAAGCGTAGGTCAAAAGTAGAAAGACAGAAAAAAGATACATCATGGAAAAAGTAAGCAGAGAGACTGTCCTGGTATCAGATAAAGCAGTCTGCAGGGCAAATGGGCATTTCATACTGACTGCGATGGTTAATTTTATGTGACAACTTGACTTGCTTAAGGCACACACAGATAGCTGAAAAATATTATTTCTGGGTGGATATCTGTGAGGGTGACCAAAAGAAATTAGCATTTGGATCAGAGGCTGAACAAAGATCAACCCTCACTAATGTGTGTTAGCACCTTACAATTCATTGAGGGCCCAGATAGAACAACAAGGTGGAAGAAGGGCAAACTCACTCTTTTTCCTGTAGCTGGAACACTGGTTTTCTACCCTCAGACATCAGAGCTCAAGGTTTTCAGTCTTTACACTCCAGGACTTACAGCAGTTGACCCCTAGTTTGCAGGCTTTTGGCCTCAGGTTGAATTCCACCATTGGCTACCATGGTTCTCAGACCTTTAGGCTCAGACTTACTTAAACCACCAGCCTTTCTGGTTCTCTGTATTGCAAACAGCATCTTGTGGGACTTCTCAGCCTTTATAATTGTGTGAGTAAATTCCCATAACAAATCACCTCATAGATCTATAAATACCTGATTGGTTCTGTTTGTCTGGAGAATCCAGACTAATACATTGATAAAAGGTCAATATACCAAAAAGAGAAACATATATAAAATGTCTGAAGGCCTTATAATACAGCTTTAAAATATGTGAATCAAAAACTTAGAGGACAGAAAAGGAAAAAGACCAATCCACAATTATTATTATTATTTTTTTTGCGGTACTAGGGATTGAACCCAGGGGCATTCTACCTCCGAGCTACGCCCCAGCCCTATTTTTTTATTCTTTATTTTGAAACAGGGTCTCACTTAGTTGCGGAGGGCCTCACTAAATAGCTGAGGCTGGTCACGAACACTGATCCTCCGGTCTCAGCCTCCTAAGTACTGGGATTACAAGTGTGCGCCACCATGCCCGGCTCCATGATTATGACAAAAAAATTCTTCACACGGTAACTGATAAAAAATGAGATGAAAATCAGCAATTATCTAGAAGAGATAACACTATCACCCAATTTTCACTTGATTGACATCGAAAGACACAATGCTTAAAAAATACATTCTTTTAAGCGTACATGATGGGCTATTCATCAAGAGAGATCATATACTGGAACATGATGTGAGACTCAATGAATTTAAAAAGACCAAAATCATACAGAGAATGCTTTCTTGCCACAACAGATTAATTTAGAAATTAATATCAAACATAGAGCTGGAAGATATGCAAACATTAGAAATTAAACAGAATACTTCTAAATAACTCACGGCTCAAAGATATCAGAAGAGAAATTCAACAATGTTTTAATTTAATTTAATTTTTATTTTTGATACTTTTATTGGTACATTATAGTCTCACATCATAATGTAGTTCATTGTGATATTGACAGACATGCACACAGCACTTGGTGAATTTCCCTCCAGCTCCCTCTCTATGTCCCCTTCCCCATACATGATATTGAGATTGGCATTGATAATTTCACATACGTACATAATGTCACTGGAAACGTTTCCTTCATTAATTCTCCCTCTCACCCCTTCCCAACCTCCCATAGATGACCTCCCTCATGCCACTGGGGTCTCTCCTCCATTATCTAAAATCCCTTTTGTATTCTGATTACTCCCTAGCTTCTGCATGTGAGAGAAAACATACAACCCTTCACTTTCTGTGACTGGCTAATTTCACTTAACATAATGTTCTCCAGGTCCATCCATTTTCCTGCAAATGACATAATTTTGTTCTTCTTTATCACTGAATAGAACTCCATTGTGTGTGTATCCCATAATTTTCTAATATATTCATTTGTGGATGGACACCTAGGTTGGTTCCATAATTTGACTATTGTCAATTGTACTGCTATAAACAGGAATATGCATGTATTACTATAATATTCTGGTTTCAGTCTCTTTGGAAAGATACCCAGGGGTGGTATAACTGGATTATATAGTTTCCTGTAGAATCTCCACACTGATCTCCATAGTGGCTGCACTAAGTTGCAATTCCACCAGCAGTGTAGAAGAGTTCCTATTTCCCCACATCCTCACCAGCACTTATTGTTTGACTTCTTGATGTTTGCCCTTCTAATCAGGGTTAGATGGGATCTCAGTGTAGTTTTGATTTGCATCTCCCTGATTGCTAATGATGCTGAATATTTTTCATATATTTATTGGCCACTTGTATTTCTTCTTTTGTGAAGTATCTATTTAGTTCATTTTCCCATTTCTTGATTTTTTTTTTTTAGGGTCAAGTCTTTTAAGTACTTTGTATATTCTAGATATTAGTCCTCTATCAGAGGAGCAGCTGGCAAAGATCTTCTCCCATTCTGTAGGGTCTCTCTTTAGAATCTTGACATTCTTGACCTTTGACATTCAATGTTATAATTGAGGGATAATTTTTGTTTCTTGTCATTTTGAGTTATATTTTCTATTTGAAATAGTATTATTTCTCCTTTGCTTAGTTGCCCATCTGGTGGAATTCTCCCCTTCCTTATTTATTTCTTTTTTCTTTGTTGTGTCTTATTTAAGTATTTTCTCTAGTGCCAGCTTGGTAGTCATAAATTCTTTTAATTTCCCTTTATCTTGGAAAGTTTTTATTTCTCCATCAATTTTGAGAGACATCTTTGCTAGATACAGCAGTTTGGGTTGGAAGCTGTTTTCTTTCAAGGTTTGGAGTATATCATACCAGTCCCTCCTGGCTTTCATGATTTGGGTTGTTCAGAGTCATTCTTATTGTTTTGTCCCTTTGTGTAACTGTTTCTTTTGTTCTCAATAGATTTAAGATTCTCTCTTTAACCTCTATATTAGTCATTTTGATTATTATGTGGCGTGGAAAAGTTCTTCTTTGATCTTGTCTTATTGGGGTTCTGAATATTTCCTATGCATAGATGTTCATCTTGCTTTCCATATTTGGAAATTCTCAGATATCATTTCTGTAAAGAGATTTCTAATGTCCTTGGTTTGTGCCTCTAGGCTTTCTTCAATGCTTATTACCATAACTTAGGCATTTTATACTATCTGATAATTCTTGAATATTCTGGTCATTGTCTTCTCTATGCTGTTGACTGTGTGGTCAGTTTTGAATTCATTGTCTTTTAAGAGTGAGTCTCTAAGAGTGAGACTCTATTTTCCATATGGCCTAGTCTGCCAGAGGCAGTTTCTATTGAAGTTTTTATTTCGTTTATTGTATCTTTCATTTTGTTTAGGACCTCTTTTTGGTTCCTATTTAGGACGTGTACAGGATATGTTCTTTCACTTCCTGTACACTTACTCTAATTTAATTTCTAAGGGCTTTGATCATATTGAAAATAAAAATTCTGAATTCTCCTTCCAGCATTTTATGCAGCTTAGTATCGGTGATCTCCCTTGTTGTTGAGATGTGGGAATTTATTGTTTCCTTGTTCTTCATTCTCGTGTTTTCAGAATTCTCAGGTTTGTATCTCTTTGGTCTTGGCATCCTCTTCCTCTTTATTTGGGAGTCCTATGTCTATTAGTTGTTACTTTATAATAAGGCCTGTGCTGGGGGTATATATTTGCCTCAGCAAATCTGTCTCATATAATCAGACTTTTGAGTTAGTTCCACAGAACCTCCTTAACAAGATACAGTTCTTAGTGCAGACAGGCAGCAGTCTCTGATTGACTGCAGGTCTATGTGCTCTCTGGGCCCCAAATCAGAAGGGCCAGACACTACAATGTTCTGTTCAAAGCCTGCGACCTGCAGGCTGAGATTGAATGACCCAGGGATGCCACTGCTGCTCTGCTGGTTGCGAGCATTTGAAACCCTGTGGACTGCTGGCATCTAGCTTCTTTGGTCACTGGGCACAAGCTCAGCATGGCCATAGATTATGCTGTTTCAAGCTTGGGGCCTAGCTGGGTGAGCTTTGATGTCTCGGGGACACCACCACTGATCTGCTGGTTATGATCATGGGGAGCCCTGTGAGCCACTGGCATCTGTGATCTCCATTTCCAAATTCTGAAATGGAGGCTGTTGTGCTCCCAGCCTGAAGCCTGGCTATCTAAGTCAAATTGCTCCAGAGACACTGCTGCTACTCTACTAGCTGCAATCATGTGAAACTCTGCTGGCCTCTGACCTCCCTACTTTCTAGGCACAAACTCCACCAGAGAGAGATTATACTGTCCTGAGCCTGGGGTTTGGGTGGCTGAGTTATTTAGCCTCAGGGACACTGCTATTGTTCTGGGCAGCTGCGATCATGTGAGACCTTGCTTGCTACCAGCTTTGGTACTTGTGGTACCCAAACACCGCTGGAGGAGAGTTTATAACCTTCTGTGCCTGCAGCATAGTTGGCTGAGTTATTTCACCCCAAAGACACCACTTCTGGTTGTCCTGAGGTGATTGTTGGAGACCCCTGCATGGGCAGGGTGAACTGGGGAACCTAGGTCCTGCCTGAGTGTCCCTAAGGACCATCTGATAATTCATGTTTCTGCTGTGTCTGACTATAGCCCTCATCCCCACCTCTGCAGGGATGGTTTGCAAACTCACCGACCCCATGGGTTTGTTCATTATCACACAAGTCCCTGCAGCTGTGCAGGCTCTGGCTGAGATGGTTTGTAGACTTTCAGTCTTGATATAGACTCTGTTTTAGCCTCCTGGGCCAGTGCCAGAAGGATCTGTAGTTTCTCAGTCCCAATGAGTTCAGCTGCAGGCTCAGGAGTTCGCTGGGTGACTTGGCTAGGTGGTCTGGAGATTCCCAGTAGTCTTGACGAGCCTGGTTGTAGCTACTCAGGTCCCTGCAGGAAGGGCCTGCCATTTCCTTGTCTAGATGAGTTCTACTGCAGCCACAGGAGTTGGCTGGATGGTTTGACTGGGTGGTCTGGAGAATTGTCTTGAGGTATTCGAACATAGAGAGATGAATGCAGTTGCTTTTGGTGTTGGTTCTCTGCAGTCACTGGCTTCACAATATTTAGCTTCTTCTTTGTGGGAGTTGGTCTCTGAGAGCTGCTGGATTCAGGCAGCCACCAGCTCCTGTGCAGGCTCAGCAAGATGGCTCCCGCCTCCACTCTTCCCTCACCAGATGAGACTTGAGGAGCTCTTTTCAGTCCTCTGCTCTCTGTGCTGCCTCCAATTCAACCATGTTTCCACTTTCTTCTGTTGCATTCTGACCACTTTTCTTCTCTTGCCAAGAAGCAGTCTTCCTGTTGGCTGAGTTCCAAGTCTCAGAGCAACTGAAATGTGCTGTCTACCTCTATTCTGCATTCTTTAATCCCCTCTGAACAGTATTTTCAATAATAAGGATGGGAAAATAACTTGTCAAAATTAGTAAATTGCAGACAGAAAGCTCTTAGAAGGAAATTTATGTCTCAAGTGCTTATGTTAGAAAATATAAAAGGTTTAAAAATCAATGGTCCAAGCTTTTACCACCTTAAGAATCTAGAAAAAAACAGATAAACCAAAGTGAAAAATAAACCAAAGTGAGGAAAATGAAGGCAATCATAAAAGTAAGAACAGGGATCAAAACTGGGTCTTTGGGAAGAACAATAAAATTGATTGACTTCTGTTAGATTAACAAATACAATAGAAAGAGAGGGAAAAACAGTATCAGGAATGAAAGAAGACATCTCATTCTAGATCTTTATGGACTTTAAAAAGGAAAATGAATATTATCAACCATTTCATGCTAATGGTTTTCCAATTCATATAAAATAAACAATGTCTGAAAGGCACAAATTATCACAATTGATATAAGAAGCTATACAAAATCTGAAAATCTCTAGCTGCAAAAGAAGTTGAATTTTTAATCAATTCAAAACCTTCCCAAAATGTGGGTCCAAATGGTTGCAATGATAAATTCTATCAAATATTTAGAGAAGTTCTAATATTATGTAAACTCTCTCAGAAAGTGGAAGAGAAGGAGCCGGGCGTGGTGGCGCACGCTTGTAATCCCAGTACTTTGGGAGGCGGAGACCGGAGGATCTGGGTTCGTGGTCAGCCTCTGCTCTCTCTCTCTCTCTCTCTCTCTCTCTCTTTCTCCCTGTCTCTCTCTCTACTTAGTGAGGCCCTCCGCAACTTCGTGAGACCCAGTTTCAAAATAAAGTATAAAAAATAGGGCTGGGGGTGTAGTGCGGAGGTAGATCGCCCCTGGGTTCAATCCCTGGTACCGCAAAAAAAAAAAAAAAGAAAGAAAGAAAGAAAGAAAGTGGAAGAGAAGGTAACAATTTCCAGCATGTCATATGAGATCAGTACTACCCTGATACTGAAATCATAAGAAGACATTACAAGAAAACAAGATATGAGAAAATCTTTGTAACCCTTAATGAGACAAAGATTTCTCAGGTATGACATCAAATATGATCCAGAAGGGAAGACATTTGACTTCATCATAATTAAAATCTCCCCTCTAGAAGATACTAGTAAAAGTATGAAAAGATAAACAATGGGCTGCAAGAAAATATTTGAAAATTATGTAGTTTACAAAGAGCACATATCTAGAATATATAAAGGACTCTCAATTTCAATTATAAAAAGTAAGCAATCCAATATAAAAAATGGGCAAGATATTTGAACAGACATTTTACCAAAGAAAAGATACAAAAAAATAGGCTTAAAAACTGGTAATCATTCAGATTTGGGAGGCTGAGACAGGAGGATTGCAGGTTCGCAAACAGCCTCAGCAACTTAGTGAGACCCTCTGCAACTTAGTAAGACCCTGTTTCAAAATAAAAGAATAAAAAATAGGGCTGGAGGTGTAGCTTGGTGGTAGAATGCCCCTGGGTTCAATCCCTAGTACCGCAAAAAAAAAAAAAAAAAAAAAAAACCACCACTACCACCACAGCAACAACAAAAAACCCCAAACAAACAAAAACAAAAAACTGGTAATCAGTTGTACCAAAATATTAGTGACTAGAACAAAGCACAGAAGAACATGAAAAATATCTATATTTCATTTCCTTAAGAGTTTATTAGTCATTAGGGAAATACAAATTCAATCCACAATAGGATCCTACAACATACCAATTAGAATGGCTAAAAATAAAAAAGATACTTTATCAAGTATTGGTGAGAATGCAAAGAACTGGAACTCTCAGATGCTGCAGGTGGGAATGTAAAACAGTACAATCACTTTCAAAAACAAGTTGGCCATTTCTTAAAACGTTTCCTTATCATGTTGTCCAAACATTCTACTTTTAGGTATTATCCCAGAGAAAAGAAAGCACATCTTCATAGAAATGATTGTCCATGAATGTTCATAGTAAGTTTATTTGTAATAGTCCCAAACTGGAAATAACTTCAATGTCCATTAACAGATCGGGCATATAAAGTATGGTATATCCCTATAAGAGGATACTTCCTAGTGAAATGTCGATACATACCAGCAGCATCAATGAATCCCAAAATGATGATGCTGAGTGAAAAGTGCCAGGAAAAAATATATACTCTATGATTCTATATACTTAAAATTCTAGAAAATGCTAACTAATGGTAGAAACCAGGTCAAGGAAAGGGAGGCTTACAAATAGGTCAAGAAACTTTTTGACAGTTATAGCTATTTCACTCTTTTAGTGACAGTTTTATGGGTTTATATATATGTCAAAATTGATGAATTTGTGCATTTGTACAATTTACTATATGTCCATTATACCTCAGTAAAACTGTCTGACAAACTATTTGAATAAATAGTTCTCAAAAATACATAACTGGCCAATAAACACATGAATAAATGCTCAATATCTTTAGTCCCAGGAAAATGAAAATTGAAGCTGCCACAAAATCCTACTATATATCCACTAGAATGCTGAAAATTAAAAAGAGGGACAATTGCAGGTGTTGGCCAGTACATGGAGTGGAGTGACTGAAACTCTCATACAATGCCAGTAAAAGCAACCACTTTAGAAAATAATTTGGCAATCTCTTATAATACTAAATATTTGACCACTACATGATCCAGCCATTCTATCCCTAGGATTTACCCATGGAAAATCGAAGCACATGTTCACAAAAACTTTCTAAAACAGCATAGCTTTTTTCATAGTAGTCAGAAACTACAAATATGCAAATATCTATCATCAAGGAAATGAATAAACAAATCTTGGTATAGTCACCAAATAGAGTACTATGCAGAAATAAAAATAAGGAACTACTAATAATATGCAATAACAGTGATGAATCAGAAGAACATTTTGCTGAGTGAAGTCAGACAGAAAAAGAACACATGTACAGCAAATCCACTTGTATGAAATTCTATAAGGATAAATGAAGGTATAGCGATCAAGTTATACCTTCAAGTTATATCAATGCAGTTATACAACATCCTGAATGTACTAAATGCCAACATTCATTGAAAATGGATTATTTTACTTTATGCAACTTTCACTTCAATTAAAAGAAAACCAGTGTGGATGCCTGAGGAGATTCACTACAGATGGGCACAAAGTCATCTTTTGGGGTGATTGAAATATTCTATATCTTGATCGCCATGGTGATTCAGGGGGACATTCATGTGTTGCAGCTGCTTAAATTATACTTTCTAAAATAGGTGTATTTTATTGCATGTAAATTATGTCCCAATAAAAGTGATTTAAAAAATAAATGTACTCAACTTTACTTGCAATTATGGATGCTTATCTCTCTTTTGGGCAAGGAGAGATAAGCAGAATTCGGTGGGCAGAGCTTCCAGGATGGCTCTAATAAGACAAACAGTGTGGATTTTGTGGCTTTGATCTTTCCTCTACTTCATGCAGGTGAGATCCTTGAAGTGGACTTTATCAACAGTTTCCCATCTCTCTGCAGGTTGGGTCTAGCCAATAAGGATTCCCAGGATGAAATCAGAGGGAGTGAGGGAGGCATTTGTACTCCTATGGTCTTTCCTCCAAGGTGTTCAGTTCACTTTGGTTAGCTCCAAGCTATTGAAGCTATTGCACTATGCCTTTTAATTCTAATTTTTTTTTTTTTTGGTACTGGGGATTGAACTCAGGGGTATTTTAACTTGGAGCTACAACCCCAGCCATTTATTTTTATTTATTTATTTAGAAACAGGGTCTCACTAGGTTGCTGAGAGTCTTGCTATGTTGCCAAGGCTGGCCTGAAACCTGAAATCCTCCTGTCTCAGCCTTCCAAGTACTGGGATTACAGGGGTATACCTCTATGCCTGGCTGCACTATTCCTTTTTAATTAAAGCTTAACATGTATTTAGAAAGTGCTTAGGTGGGTGATTTTTTTCTATTTATGTAATCACAACCTAGATCAAAAGATAGAACTAATACTCTACTCTAGAATGCCCTAGTATGTTATATTAGCTCTAGCAGACTAATGTCAATGGTTAATTTCTCTACTTTTCAAAATGTGGTGACTGCTATTTTGCTTTTTACATTTACATATAAATTTAGAATCAACTTTTCACTTTCTGCAAAGCAATTCTGGAATGTTAATTAGGATTTCATTTCTCTGTAGATAAACTTTGGGGAAAATTGACAACTTTACCACACAGTCTTTCAATCTGTGAACACAATAATATTTCTCCAATTATTTAAGTCATCTTTACTTTTTAGGAATAAAGCTTTGTTTTTTTTTGGTGTTGACACTTTGAGCATCTTTATTTAGGTTTATTCCTAAGTATTTGGTGTTTTTGTTGCTGTTAAATATGGTATAATCCAAAACAAAAATCATTCTAAATGTTTATTCTTATCAGGCGGAGATAGAAATTCATATATTAGTTAGGTATCTAAAGACCTTGCAAAATTGCCTATTTATTCTAGTAGTTTGTTTGTGAAGGCCTTTATATTTTCTGTGAAAACATAAATTAAAAAAATTCCCTCACCACCTAGCTTGTTGAGAGATTGTATTATGCATATTTATAATAGAATTCAGATTCAGTATAAGAATCTACTTTCAGGAGTTTTTAATCCATTTACAATTAATGTAACTAGTCTACCATATGATTTTTTGTGCCCTACATTTACACTTATTCTACATTTCCCATTTCTTCCTTTTTTCCTTTCTTTGGGATTAATAATACAGTTTTAACTTTTAAAATTTTCTATTAACTTGTTATTTATTCATTGTATTAACCTATTAGAATAATGGTGACACTAGAAATTATAGCATACATTTATCAATTAGCAGAGTATAATTTACATTAAATATCATAATGCTTCCCCCAAAATTAAAAATGTAAACACTTTAGCTCCCTTAAATCCTTTTTTGGATCATTTGTATTATTTTTGTCATATATTTTAAATTTTGCATGGTGTTACTGTTTTTATTTTTCTACCAACATTGCATTTCTGTAAGCTTAATATCTGCTTGCAATAAATCACCTCAATTTTGTTCCTTGCCAATATTTTTATTTTGCCTTTATTTTAAGGGAAATTTTCATTATAGAATTCTAGACTGGAATTTAGCTTCTTTTGGCATTTTAAAGCTGCAATGTCTTCTGGGTTCCATAATTTCATTGAAAAATTCAATTTCAATCCAAATCCACACACAAAAAACCCTGTAAATATTTCTCTCTCTTTTTAAGCCTTTCTTTGTTTTTGAATTTCAGTAGTATGTCTAAGCATGATATTTTGAAAATTTATCTTTTGTGTATGTGCATGGGGGGGTAGTTCATGCATGCTAGGCTCAAGAGCTCTACCACTGAGCTATACCCCCAACTCCTTGAAATTTATCTTATTTGGGGTTAATAGCACTTCTTGAATCTATAACTTAATTTCTTTCATCAACTTTAGAAAAATCTCAGCCAGTATCTTTTCAAACATTGATATTGCTCATTAGTTCTCTTATACTTCTTGGACTTCAATCCACACTGTGTTAGAAGTTTTGACTATGTCCCATGTACCATTTAGGCTCTTTTTTTATTTCCCATCCATTCTACTTTTTGTTTAAATCTGTATATTTATTGTCCTCACTTCGTCATCAGTAATCTCTACTGCTATAACACAGCAGCATTCATATTTGAATTATTGGATGTTTTTATCTCTTAACCCAAAGGTTTCATCTGTTGTTTTGTCATGGTCTCAGAATTTATCTTTGGTTCCACCTGTCCATCTTTCCCATTTGATGTTATTCTTGTAGCACCTGTGCCTATTGGTTCAAGAAGTGTGAGTTTGGCTGGATTCTACAGAGCTGCATTGTCCATAGAAGCCTTCTCTTGTTGTTTGTGTTCTCCCAGAAAAGAGCCATTATGTTGCCTACTTGGAGTGATTAGATATTGTTTGCATATCAGACGCTTCTCTACCAGTCTCAGAGGACATCACTAATTCAGCTGCAGGCTTAACAGTGGGAAGATCATAACTGATATCAGTGCCCCCACAATGCAGGGCCTTGTACCTCCTCCAACAGCAAAGCAGTTACTCATTTGCATGAGTCAGCCTGGTAAATTATTACGAGGAGGGTACTGCCCTGCATCAACCATGGTCCAAAAATATTAAATGGAAAATTCCAGAAATAAACAATTCATAGGTTCTTAGTAGCTTTTATTATAGCATCTTGTTACAACTGTTCTATTTTATTATTAGTTCTCATTGTTAGTCTTTCTATGCCTAATTTATAAATTAAAATTCATCATAGGTATGTATGGATAGAAAAAACATTGTATATATGGGGTTTGGTACTATCTGCAGTTTTAGACACCCACTGGAGTCTTAGAACATATCTTGAATTCTCTGAGAATAGAGGTCCAGCTGAGAGGAAGATGGAGGAGTGGGATCAGTACATCTACTCAGATACCACACTGTGAAAAAAAAATGAAATAGGGTCTCTCTAGGTTGCTGAGGTTGGCCTCAAACCCATGATCCTTCTGTCTTAGCTTCCCAAGTTCTGGGATTACAGGTGTGCACTACCATGCCCTGCCTGTGAAAACTTTTTTAAATGTTTTATTCACTTCCACTTTTCCCATATTGAAAACAATTTATGATAGCCAGTAGATTCTCATTACTTACTTGTGGAATATGTAAGTGAATGACAGTTGAAAGGAGATACTCTCTGTTTCTCAACCATTTTTCTTCTCAATGTCATTTCTTGGGAATGAGCCCTTGTTTATATTTTTTTTTACTTAAAAGGAAAATAGTGTAGGTAAAGTTTAAAATTCATAATATATTCCTTTGTCTAGACTCTCTTTTCTTACAGAACTATTATGAATTTGTTACAATAACAATAATTTAATGTCTATAAATCTCTTATTGGAGCCAGAAAATGTGCTGGATTATCTAATTTATTTATCATGTCAATCCTCTGAATCATATCCTTACAATCCATACTTTATATATCTGGTGTTTGGAATGTCTCTATTACTTTCCCAAGACCACAAAGCTAATAAAAATTCCATTTAACTATCTCAAGAGAACTTCAAAATCAAGGAGCCAGGTTTGATAAGGATGACTTGAGATGACTGTAACTTTTTTTAAAAAAGAAACCTTCGATAGTAGCAGAGATACTCTCTGATTATAGCAGAGAGAGGGGACAAGAGAGAGGAGTGTGTAAGGGGGACTGAAGACCAACTTCATATCATGATGAACATGAAACCCACAGTTTCTCTGGGAAAAATATACATGTCTGTCTAAGGAAAATCACAATAACCAGATCATTGTGCAGGGTCCTTGGTCTGGAAGAGTCTGATATTAAAGTCAGATGGGGCTTAAGACAGAGCAACTCCTGGTCAGAGCACCATGACCCGAGGGAAACTGAGCTCCCAGGTATGAACAAACTGTTTGAAAAACAAGTAGGATGAAAACCTACCCTTGAATCTGGGATATGTATTATATACACACACACATATATATGTATATATAATATGTGTATAAATACACACACATATATACATGTATATGTAAAAGTGTGTATATATATTTATTTATTCAGGTTCTTTGCCCTCTAACACATTAAGATTTCATTGTGTAGCAGTTGCCTTTGCCTCCTTTTAAAAGGAAAAATTTCAATAATTGCATTAAACTGAAGAGCTTCTGTGCAACAAAGGAAACTATCAAGAACCTCAAGAGAAAGCTGACAGAATGGGAGAAGATCTTTGCCAGCTACTCCTGCAAGAGAGGACTAATATCTAGAATATACAAAGAACTCAAGAAACTCACTGCCAAAAGAGCAAATAACCCAATCAAAAAGTGGGCAAGTGAACTAAATAGATACTTCACAGAAGAAGAAATACAAATGGCTAATAAATTTATAAAAAATGTTCAACATCATTAGCAATCAGAGAGATGCAAATCAAAACTTTCCTGAGATTTCACCCAACCCAAATTAGAATGACAGTCATTAAAAACACAAATAATAACAAATGCTAGCGAGGTTGTGGAGAAGTAGGAACTCTGATACATTGTTGGTGGGACTGTGAATTAGTGCAACCACTTTTGAAAACTGTGGAAGAGGGTCCTCAGAAGAATGAGAATGAATTTACCATATGGCCCAGCTATACTACTCCTGGGCATCTACCCAAAAGAACTGAAACCAGACTACCATAGTAATTCATGCATATCTATGTTTATAGCTGCACAATTCATAATTGCCAGACTATGGAACCAGCCGAGATGTCCATCAACAGATGAATGGATTGCAAAATTATGGGATATACACACAATGGAATTCTACTCAACCATAAAGAAGAACCAAATTATGTCATTTGCAGGGAAATTGATGGAACTGGAGAATATTATGCTAAGTGAGATTAGTCAGTCACAAAAAGTGAAAGATTTGATGTTTTCCCTCATATGTGGAGCTAGGGAGAAATTGGGACATGGGAAGGACTCCAGGCAAAGGAGGAGAAACCTTAGTGGAGTGAAGGAGACGGTATGGGGGAGGAAGACTTGAAGAGGGAAACACTTCAATGGACATGATGTACATACACACACTTATCAGTGCCAATCACTATGTCAAGCACGGGAAGGTGGGGAGGGAGAGGGAGTGGGATGGGAACTGGGGGAGGTCTCATCGAGTTCTGTGTGCATGTATGCCTCTATCACTCTGAACTTCATCAAGATGTATGATTACCATGCACCAATAAAAAAAAGGAAAGGTTTCCTGTCAGGTGTGGTGGTGCATACCTGTAATTCCAGCTACTGGGGAAGCTGAGGCAGGAGGATTACAAGTTCCAGGCCAGCCTGAGCCACTTAGTGAGACTCTGTCTCAAAATAAAAAAAAAAGGGCTGGGCGTGTAACTCAGTGGTAGAATGCCCCTGGGCTCAAGTACCACCACCAAAAGAAAAAAAAAAAGAATAAAGGAAAGATAAAATAAAGGAAAAAATGAGAAAGAAAAAGAAAAGTTTCCCTTATAACAATAAAGGTTGTCTTACAAAGAAACAATTTGCAAACTGAAAGTGTGAGATCATATGCTGCAAAGAGGTTGAGACTGGCAAATTCTTTTTCATCTCTACCTTGTGCACGTTGGGATTTTATTTCCAATTGATCAGGGTAGGTTTTGATGCTAAATGAGTTTTGCATTGGGTCGTGTGTGTGCGCATGTGTGGGCAGGTATGTGCAAGTATATGCTGGGTGAGAAAGGAGCCTTGTGCACTATGGGAAACGCATATGCATGCCATCTGTAGAGTGGTTCTTAAAACCACCGATACCTGAGGAGGGGTGTGAGGAAGGATGAGTCAGGCCAGGAACAGCACTTCCCGACTGCCCACTCACAGGCATAGTGCCAGGTTTTATTTTATTCTTTATCTTCTAGTCTTCAGATTCTTATGAAAAGATATTTCTGAGGCTGGTGGTGATGAGATGCTTTTTACAAGAATTAGAGTGAATAACTATAAAATTCTACTCTCCTGAGGGCAGAAATTTGGTTTTATCACCCTTGGGTACTAGCATCTAATATGCTGCTTGGCATGAAGTCAAGACCTAATAAATATTTGTTGAGTGAATGAGTGAATAACAAATGAATATAATATTTTGTATTCACTAGATCAGATCCTGCCAGAAAATCATTGCTCTCCTGGGTCACTGAAACACTGGTGACTCAGATTGTACTGAAGGATATTTTTAGACCCAAGGTACTTTGATCTATTAGCAACCCCACTCCCTGGTATATTCTCGAGGTTGTGTACAGATGTAATTCAGTCAGAAAGAATCTATTTCAGACAGCATTCTCACTGATGTAATCCAAAATAACTGACCACCACAACATAGAGGAAGGAAGATTTATTTGCTTATAGTTATAGAGATTTCAGAGGTTCAGCCCATGTTAGGTCAGATCTGTGGTGCTCAGGGCATGGCAGTGGGAACAGAGAGAGGGAGAGATCAAGGGCTCTGCTCTCACATCATGGAGGCTGGAAGCAAGAGAGAAAACAAGAGGAGAAGAGACCATATATAATCCCCAAGGCCATGCCCCCAGTAACTCCTCTCCAGCAACCAAGACCCCCCTCCAACATTGCAGTCTACTCTCCATGAGGCCTCGGGGGACATTCTAGATACAAACCATTGCAGTATCTATTGAGCTCTATTCTTTGAGCACTGTTAGAGGGAATAGGGAATAGTCCACTGATCAAGGAAACTAAGACCTTATTCTCAGACTTCATATTCTTATAGGTTCAATGGCAAACTACACAAATGTATATGATGACTAGTGGTGATGCGTGCTATGAAGAAACAGGACAAGGAGAAAGAAAGTGAAGGAGCAGCAATACATAGTGTGTCCTAACCATTTCCCCTTGGGACAGCATTGTCCAGGGCCTAGAGTCCATTGAGTGAGGATTTTAGGAGGCTTACCTCTATTAAATTGCATTGAGAAGTTTTCAAGGACTTCAATGACATCCAAATCATAAAGCTTTGGGGAAATTATTTTATACTTTATTTTTTTTTTTGAAACCTGTTCAGTGAGTGGCTGGTGGAATGAAAGAATGGCAACAAATATCAAGAAAGTGAACTTCAGGAAACGATAGAGAGATTATAATAGGTGCATGTTTTGGACACTATGTAGGCTGATAAGCACTTTATGTCCAAGATTCCAATTTATCACCGAAAGCTTTCAGCATTAAGAACCATGCAGGAGGCATCACAAGATGCGATTTCAAATTATACTACAGAGCTATAGTAATTAAAAACAGCATGGTATTGGCACAAAAACAGACATACAAACCAATGGAACAGAAGATACAGAAAAAAATCCACGCATTTATAGCTATTTGATTTTTGACAAAGGTGCCAAAGACATAAGATGGAGAAAAGACAGCCTTTTCAACAAATGGTGTTGGGAAAACTGGTTATCCGTTTGTGGAAAAAATGGAATTAAATCACTACCTCTCACTCTGCATAAGAGTCAACTCAAGATGGGTCAAAGACCTGGAAATTAGACCAGAGATTTTGAAATTACTAGAGGAGGGCATAGGTTTAACACTCCAACATATAGGCACAGGGAGAAACTTCCTCAATAAGACCCCAAAGTTCAGGAAAGTAAAATAAGAATTAATAGATGGGATGGCATTAAACTAAAAAGTTTCTGTTCACCAAAGGAAACCACCAAGAATCTAAAGAGAGCCTACAGAATGGAAGAAGATCTTTGACAGCTACTCCTCTGATAGGGGACTAATATCTAGAATATACAAAAAACGTTAAAGACTTAACACTAAAAAAAAATAACCCAATCAAGAAATTGACAATTGAACTAGACACTTCACAAAAGAAGAAATACAAATGGCCAATAAGTATATGAAAAAATATTCAGCATCATTAGCAATTGGGGAGATGCAAATAAAAACTACACTGAGATTCCATCTAAACTCAGTTAGAAAGACAATCATCAAGAAGTCAAACAACAATAATGCTGGCAAGGATGTGGGAAAATAGGAACTCCTCTACACTGTTGGTGGAATTGCAAATTAGTGTAGCCACTATGGAGATCGGTGTGGAGATTCCTCAGAAAACCGGGAATGGATCCACCATATGATTCAGCTATACCACTCCTGGGTATCTTTCCAAAGGGACTGAAATCAGGATATTATAGTAATACATGCATATCCATGTTTATAGCAGCACAATTGACAATAGCCAAATTGTGGAACCAACCTAGGTGTACATCCACAGATGAATGGATTACAAAATTATGGGATACACACACAATGGAATTCTACTCAGCAAAAAGAACAAAATTATGTCATGTGCAGGAAAATGGATGGACCTGGAGGACATTATGTTAAGTGAAATTAGCCTGTCACAAAAAGTAAAGGGTTTTCTCTCATATGCAGAAGCTAGGGAGTAATCAGGATAGAAGAGGGACTTTAGATAATAGAGGAGAACCCCCAGTGGAGCGAGGGAGGTGGTCTAGGGGAGGGTTTGTGTGTGTGTGGGCGGGGGAGAGTTAATGAAGGAAACATTTCCATTGACATTATGTACATATGTGAAATTATCCATGCCAATCTCAATATCATGTATGGGGGAGGTGGGGAGGGAGCTGGTGGGAAACTCACCAAGTGCTGTGTGCATGTATGTCCCATCGCTTGGAACTACATTATGATGTGAGATTACAATGCACCAATAAAAGTGGTGTGTGTGTGTGTGTGTGTGTGTGTGTGTGTGTGTTTCCCATCCAGCAGAAATACTCTTATTCCCCTTTCTGGCAAATGAGGCACAGAAAGATTCATGAAGTTGCTGGAACAATCCAGAAGCGAATCCATGCCATCTGACTCTAAAACCAAATTATCTCCTTATAGAGTTAAGTAAGCTGTCTCTAGATCTAGAATCTAAGTTTTTGAAACTACTGAGATACATGGCATCTTTGAAAAATATAATGAAGTATACGGTTTTAAATGTTTAAAAGAATTTTAAAAAGTTAAAACCACAAACTCTACCACAAAAGGATATGGTATTCCATACGTATCTTTCTGTTCATTGAATACATCAAATTTATTCCAGCCTCCAGGTCTTTGTGCTTGCGGGTCCCTCTGCCTGGAAAGTCCTTCCCTAAATTCGTCACATAGCTGGCTCTTTCTCATCAGTTAAGGCTCAGCTTAAATGACCCTGTTCAGAGCTGTTTTCCTATTGTTCCTACTCTCAGTTGCCCACCATCCCTTAGTTACTCTTTCTCATTTATCCTTTTTTTATTTTCTTCCCATCCATTACCATCTCTTGAAAGTTCCTGGTTATTGATGTTTCTTGTTGTTATCTGTTCTTCCCCTCCCCCATCAGTGTGTGGCTGTGGGTGGCTGTGGGTGGCTGTGGGTGGTGGCTGCTCTGTCTATTGAAATTTCTCCAGCCCACCTCTGCCTAATACATCACAGAGGCTTCAAAGGCATTTGAATGAATTAACACCATCCCTGGGGTCTGCAGAGTCAGACCCCACTGATCTTCACTTCTTCAGACCATCATGCCCCGGGCAACATCTGCAGCACCAGATGGGAAAAGAGATCTACAACTGAGAAATACTTGCAAATAAAACATCTCTATGAGCAGAGACTGCTCAAAGGACTGCCAGAGAGAACCATTGTCAAGCCTGTTTACAGAAGGTCCGATTTGCAGGGCAAATCTGTAGTTAGATGTATGCAAGATCATCACTTAATTTTATCTGAATCTCCTTGTTTATGTCTTGTTTTCTTTTAGTTTCCACCTTAAATTTGACCTAATACTTGACCCAGTTTGTCACCTGTTTTCCCCTACCAGAAAGTAGAGTCTGAGAGAGTAGGAATCTATCAGTCTCTTACCACATTGTATAATTAGTGTCTGGAAGCATGCTCATCATGTAGTAGGTGTTCAAGAAATGCACAACAAGGCTGGGCGTGGTGGCGCACGCTTGTAATCCGAGTACTTTGGGAGGCGGAGACTGGAGGATCCAGTTCGCAGCCAGCCTCAGCTCTCTCCCTGTCTCTCTCTCTCCCTGTCTCTCTCTCTCTCTCTCTCTCTCTCTCTCTATTTAGTGAGGCCCCCCGCAA
>PVJS01036604.1:0-20363 GCA_004027185.1 Glis glis | reverse complement strand
AAAAAAAAAAAAAAAAAAAAAAATAGAGTGGTAGGGCATGGTGGTGTACACCTGTAATCCCAGTACTTGGGAGGCTGAGACTGGAGGATCGCAGGTTCAAAGTAAGGCTCAGCAACTTAGCAAGACCCTGTTTCAAAAAAAAAAATAGGGGTGAGGGTAGGGGTGTAGCTTGGAGGTAGAACACCCCTGAGTTCAATCCCCAGTATCAAAAAAGAAAAACAATAATAATTAGAAATTGGGAGATATAATCATTCTAATGAGGGAGGGTGTCTATTTTTATAAAATAGTAGAATAGTGTTGTTTTTTTTGTGGTACTGGGGCTTGAACCCAGAGATGTTCTACCTCTGAGCTACACTCCCAGCCTGTATTTTATTATTTTTTTTGCAGTTCTGGGGTTTGAACCCAAGGGCATTCTACCTCTGAGCTACATGCCCAGCCCTATTTTATTTTTTATTTTGAAATAGGATCTCACTAAGTTGTAGAGGGCCTCACGAAGTAGCTGAGGCTGGCTGCAAAACTGCGATCCTCCTGTCTCAGCCTCCCAAGTACTGGGATTACAAGCGTGCGCCACCACACCCGGCTTTTTTTTTTTTTAATTTTGAAACGGGGTTTTGCTAGGTTGTTGAAAGTCTTGCCAAATTGCTGAGGCTGGTCTTGAACCTGTGATCTTCCTTTCTCAGCCTCCCAAATACTGGGATTACAGGTATGTACCACCACGCCTGGATCTGTTTGTTTTGTTTTCGAATATGTCTTATTTCATAATAGAAATTGTAGTGAAAAACTGGGGGTTTGTACACACTCCTGTGGAAAGGGGTCTAACTCACATCTGGGGCTCAGAGGAGTTTATGACCCAAAAAAGAAAGGGCCCTAGAACAGATTTCTCCTGCTGGGGCCACAGCCAGGGTCTGGACCTAGGACAAGGGTCCCATGGGGTCCTCACAGCAGCGGGTTCTCTTGGCCCCCGGAAGGAAGTTTTGAGAGCTAGGGGCTGAGCATTCGAGGTAATTCATTCCTGCCGTCACCTGCTGCAGGGACCCAGGGCAGAAGCAGATGCCTCCCATGGGGCCCTGGGTGCCCCGGGGATGACCAGCCCCTCCAGGCTGACCCGAGCCCTGGACCTCATGGGGCCATTTCCCGAGGCCAGCGGGAGCCGCCCGGTGCGGGAGGCAGCACCCGTACCTAGGTTGTTGTCCGTGAGGACCTCCTTGACCCTCTTGGTGATGGAGTAGGTGTCCAGCTCTGGGGACATGGCCACGATCTCCTGGATGCCCCCCGCCGCCTGGCCGCCCGAGAGCATCTTCCCGCCCAGCGAGGCGCCAGAGCGGCCCTCCGGCTGCTGGTTCTCCTTGCTGCTCTCCAGCGACAGGCTCAGGGACTCCTGCGTGCTCTTCTCGGGCTCCGTGGGGCTCGGGGGTGGCGATGGTGAGGACCTCAGCTCCGGGGGACTGGCTGCGGGTCACAGAGAGACAGAGAGCATGGTCACCGCCCTTTGGAAGGGATGCAGGCAGGCGGCCGGGCAGCAACCCGGCCTGCCGTTACCATGGTAACACCCCAGGAAGGGACCATCCATGATGCTTCTGGTCTCCAGGGCTCTCCCCACGGGTACTCATTAAATTACAAAAGGAAGAGTGGGGCGTGGTGGCACACACGCTTGTCATCCCAGTACTTGGGAGGTTGAGACAGGAGGATCGCAGGTTCACTGCCAGCCTCAGCTACTTAGCGAGATTCTCAGCAACCTAGTGAGACTCTGTTTCAAAACTAAAAATAAAAAGGGCTGGGGGTGTAGCTCAGAGGTAGAAAGCCCCTGGGTTCCATCCCCAGTAAAAAAAACACACACACACACACACACACACACACACACACACACACGACTTGGCCTCCGGTCTTTAAAAATGTCATAACTGCCAAACTAAGAGAGGCAGAAGAACCGTCCAAATTGAAACAGGACAACTGAATACAAGTGGCCCGGAATCTGATCTTGGAAAGGGAAAAATGGTATGTATATAATGCATTCATTCATCCTTTCATTTAGTAGTACTAGAGATCGAACCTAGAGGCATTCTATCTCTGAGCTGAACACCTATTTATTTATTTATTTATTTATTTATTTAGTGTGGTTCTGGGAATTGAACCCAGTGGCATTCTACCTCCGGGCTATACCCAATCCCTATTTTATTTTATTTTTTTGCGGTACTGGGGATTGAACGCAGGGGCGCTCTACCTCCGCGCTGCGCCCCCGGCCCTATTTTTTATACTTTATTTTGAAACCGGGTCTCACGAAGTTGCGGAGGGCCTCACTAAGGAGAGAGAGAGAGAGAGAGAGAGAGAGAGAGAGAGAGAGACAGGGAGAGAGAGAGAGAGAGAGAGAGAGAGAGAACGAGAGAGCTGAGGCTGGCCACAAACCCGGATCCTCCGGTCTCCGCCTCCCAAAGTACTGGGATTACAAGCATGCACTACCACGCCCGGCTCCTATTTTATTATACTATTATTATTATTTATTTATTTTTTGCAGTACTGGAGATTGAACCCAGGGGCAGTCTACATCTGAGCTACACCGTCAGCCCTATTTTTATTTTTTATTTTGAAGCAGGGACTCAGTGAGTTGCGGAGGGCCTCACTAAGTAGCTGAGGCTGGCCACGAACCTGTGATCCTCCTGTCTCAGCCTCCCAAGTACTGGGATTATAAGCATGCGCCACATGCCCAGCTTATTATTATTATTATTATTATTATTATTACTGGCAGTACCAGGGATTGAACCCAGGGACATTCTATCTCCGAGCTACACCCCCAGTCATATATTTTATTCTTTATTTTGAAGCAGGGTCTCACTAAGTTGCGGAGGGCCTCACAAGTAGCTGAGGCTGACCGCGAACCTGCGATCCTCCGGTCTCATCCTCCCAAGTACTGGGATTACAAGCGTGCGCCACTACGCCCGGCTTCCCTCTTGTTTTAAAGAAATAAAAAAGGGGCCGCAGCTCCTCTGACGGGCGGAAGCCATGACTCCCCACTTGCTCTTGTCTTGCGGGAGTGAACTCTGAACACTTACGTCACCTGGGACGACACCTGGGTCATTTGACATCTTATGTCTGGTGTGCGATCCTGTTGCTAAGTACCCTGCCGATCCTGTTCATTTCCATGAACCTAAGCTATGGTTTCCTCCTATTGGCTGATCCCCACTTCACAGGTGGGGAAACTGAGTCCGAGCTCAGGCCCTGGGCTCAGAGTCCTTGCCTTTCTCCAGCCTCTGGACAGGTCAGCTGTCCTGGGTATCCCAGCGAGGGGCCTGGGTGGGTCGCTCGCTGGGCCCTGACAGACCTGCCCGGGGACATCCCAGCAGCAGGGCGCATGCCCCCACGTCTGCTCTGTGACTTCGGGCCACTCTCAGAGCCTCCGTGTCCTGACCCCTGCAAAGCTCAGGCCCCTCCCTGCCCACACCATCATCAAGGCGTCAGTACCAGAGGCCCAAGGCCTGTGCTAAGAAGGATTCTGAGGCTGCATGCTGGGTCTTCGGGGTTAAAGAGCTGAGATCAATCCGGGATTCCAGATGTGTGTGTGTGGGTGGGGCGCCACAGGCAAAATACTCTGGCTATCTGCCCCAGGTATGCTGGCGCCCCCTAGAGGGGCAAACCAGGGCTTGATGCCCCAGAGGTGGGGTGGAGACACATCCCTCTGGGTGTCTTCGGGCACCAGCAGTTCTGGGGCTGCCGTGCCTTCGAGGGGCCCGCCGCACTCACCCTGGGAGGCGCTGGGCTGCTGGCCCACGGCCTGGCCGAGCTGATCCGACAGCCACAGCTGCATGCGGATGAAGGGCTCCCGCCCCTTCTGCGTCAGCTTGCTCCATGGCTTTGGCCGCGACAGCATGTCGCTCACGCTGCCCTGCGACAGGCCCAGCACCTGCGGGAGGGCGAGATGGTCCGGGGGGTCAGCAGGTCCCCAAGACCCTTGGGGGCGGGCTGCTCCCATCATTCCGGTCTCCCGGGATGGGACGCCTGCTGGGGCCTGTGCTGGGTGCTCCCCCTCCTGAGAAGTCCTGCCCGGCCACCAATGTCCCCTCCTCCTGGAAGCTGTCCATGCCTCCTTCTGGCCATTTCTCCTTCCTCTGAGCTCACTCGACCCTTCCCCTTCATGTTCCCCTGTTAAGGACAGAGTGACACCTGCAACTGGCCCGGCAGGGGTGCCAATCTGGGAGGACCCTGGGGACCCCAGCAGGCCTGAGCTTTGTCCCATCCCAGCTGGACAGGCGGGTGCCCAGGCCCTGGAGGAGGAGGCGGCTGCCAGTGCCCGGGAAGGAGGCGTCTCAGCCCCCAGCACTGCAGGCCCGTGGCCGTGACCTTCCCAGGGACCAGGGACCAGGGACCCAGGCCTACTGGGTCCTGCGGTTCTGCTTGGCTGGAATCCTGCTCCTCACACAGGTTCCTTCTGGGCTACAGACCCCGGGGCGGCCTGGGCGGCCCCCAGCCCCCCGCGGCCTTCACCTTCTCCCCGAAGATCCGCTGGCAGATCCCGTTCTTGGCCAGCTTCTCCTTGACCTGGCGGGTGAGCTCCAGCGTGTCCACCTCGCGGTACATGTACAGCTCGTACTGCTCGGGGGTCAGGGGCGGCACGGTGGGCTTCAGCGTGCGGGGCACGTAGGCCGGGTAGTAGGCCAGCCGCCCGCTGCCCGCCTCGGGGGCGCCCGCCTCGGCCTTGAGCTCGCCCAGCCTGGGGGGCTCGTCCTCGCCGCCGGGGGGCTCGTCGTCGGGGGCGGCCGGGGCCTCGTCCCCGCGGGGCCAGGCCCGCCCGTTGGGCTGGCCGGAGTAGCTGGAGGAGGAGGACAGGGAGGGCGACACGGAGGCGTAGGGGCGGCTGAGCAGGCCGCGGTCCGAGGCCCAGTGGTGGTCGAAGTAGCCCGCGTCGCCGATCTCCGACTTCACCTTGCGGATGATGCTCTGCACGAAGGCGGCGGGCGACAGGACGGTCAGGGCCGTCTGCGTGGCGCTGCTGCTGGTCCCCCCGCCGCCCCCCGCGCCGTCCTCCTGCTTCACGAAGGCCGGGGCCCCGTTCTGGCTCCCGGCCGCCAGCGAGGACCGCTCCGGGGGTGATGGGGGCACCGAGCGGCCCCGGGGTGCAGCCTCCATTTCCAGCAGGGCCTGCTGCTGGGCCTGCATCTCACGGCGAGCTTGCTCCAGAATGTTCTTGATGGCGTCTTCCGAGGTGCTGGCGGAGGCGGTGCCGTTGGTGATGCTCATCGGGGCTGCTGGGTTCTTGGGCTCACCTGTGGGGAGGGCGACAGGGTGGCTGCCATCGGGGCTCAGTGTGAAGGGCGGAGATGGCCACGGCATCAGTACGTATGTATGTATGTATGTATGTATGTATTTATTTATTGCTGCTAGGGGTTGAACCCGGGAGCATTCTACCTCCGAGCTACAACCTCAGCCCTATTTTTAATTCTTTATTTTTATTTATTTATTTATTTATTTATTTATTTATTTATTTGTTGTACTGGGGATTGAACCCAGGTGCATTCTACCTCCAAGCTATACCCCCAGCCCTATTTTTAATTCTTTCTTTATTTTTTATTTTTTATTTTTTTGCAATACTGGGGATTGAACCCAGGGGCATTCTACCTCCGAGCTACACCCACGGCCCTATTTTTTATTCTTTATTTTGAAACAGGGTCTCACTACATTGCAAAGGGCCTCACTAAGTAGCTGAGGCTGGCCGCGAACCAGGATCCTACGGTCTCAGCCTCCCAAGTACTGGGATTACAAGCGTGCGCCACCACGCCCAGCATCTGATTTGCTTCTTATGGTTCTTTTAACCCCTATATCATCTCACCCAGATATGTAACCTGTGCTTAGCACAAAATAGGAGTGTAATAAATGTTTCTTTCTTGGTTTTGCATCTCTCTTGCTATCAGAGTTGAGCAAGAAGAAAAAAATTGTAGTGTGCATAGAAGTTGTACTGCGTAGGGGCTCTGGGGATTATATTGGCTGTGTAGACTCCCAGCAGGTTAAGTCCCCTCTCTGGGTCCCTCCCTGGGGCAGGCAAGAAAGCACGTTGCAAGCCTCTCAGAAATCAGGACGGCTGCCAGGCGTGGTGGCACACGCTTGTAATCCCAGTACTTGGGAGGCGGAGACCGGAGGATCTGGGTTCGTGGCCAGCCTCAGCTACTTAGTGAGGCCTTCTGCAACTTCATGAGATCGGTTTCAAAATAAAGGATAAAAAAATAGGGCCGGGGTTGTAGTCCTCGGTACCGAAAAAAAAAAAAAAAATTAAGAAATCAGGACAGCTGCTCTGAGCAGCCACCAGAGGGCAGCAGACACTGCAAAATGGATCGGGAGCTCAGAACCCAGCACCCCAGCTCCTCAGCCCTGGTCTGGGTTGTGCTACACTGTGTCTCCTGCCAGGTGCAACCTGGTCCCTGGCTGCAAGAAGCCCCGAACCAGTGGACACGACAGCTACACCAGCAGGGCCATTCCAAACAGCGCAGAATTGTAAGAAAGATGTAATAGTAAGACGGGCGTAGTGGCGCACACTTGTAATCCCAGTCTTGGGAGGCAGAGACCGGAGGATCCAGGTTCACGGCCAGCCTCAGCTACTTAGTGAGGCCCTCTGCAACTTAGTGAGACCCTGTTTCAAAATAAAGAATAAAAAATAGGGCTGGAGGTGTGACTCAGAGGTAGAATGCCCCTGGGTTGAATCCACAGCAAAAAAAAAAAAAAAAAAAAAAGTCCCTCTGGCCTCTGGGGGTCTGATCCGTGGATAAGGCCCAGTCCGACGTCATACTCACCCCCCTTCTGGGACTCGATTTCCTTCTTGGCTTGTTCTAGAATGCTCTTGATGGCGTCGTCCGAGCCTGTCTCAGGCGTACGGATCCTCGGGGTGATGCTGCCTGCAGGGGCACAAGGGCACCTGTTGCGGGGGGATCTGTGGGCAGGGGTCTGTCCCGCCCTGGAGCCAGGGCGCGTCCCCTCCTCCTGAGGTCTCCTGTCCAGTCCCAGGGGAGTGAGGGTCAGACTGTCCCCTCTACATCACACGGGAGGTACAGGCTAGCATGGCTGGAAATAATAATACAATAACGAGGACAGTGGCGACAGCGCTAATGGCCGCCACAGCTCACGTCCTGGAGCAGTCGCTAGGTGCTAGGTTCAGCGGTCAGTGTCTGACACCCACTTAATCCTCAGGCTGCCCCAGATGGCTGACAGATGGGGAAACGGAGGCACGGGGCTGTGAGGTCAGCCAGCGTGTGTGGCAGAGCCAGAGTCCCAACTTGGCATCCGTGAGGTCAAAGCCAGCACCCTTCATGTGATGAAAAATCAGGTCTGGCCAGGCGTGGTGGCGCACGCTTGTAATCCTAGTACTTGGGAGGCGGAGACCTGAGGATCTAGGTTCGCGGCCAGCCTCAGCTACTTAGTGAGGCCCTCCTCAATTTAGTGAGACCCAGTTTCAAAATAAAGAATAAAAAAAGCTGGGTGTGGTGGCGCACGCTTGTAATCCCAGTACTTGGGAGGCTGAGACAGGAGGATCCGGGTTTGCAGCCAGCTTCAGCTACTTAGTGAGGCCCTGTTTCAAAATAAAGAATAAAAAACAGGGCTGAGGGTGTAGCTCAGAGGTTGAATGCCCCTGGGCTCAATCCCCAGTACTGCAATAAATAAATAAATAAATAAATAAATAAATAAATAAATCAGGGCTGGGGTATAGCTCAGAGGTAGAATGCTCCTGGGTTCTATCCCCAGTACCGCACATACAAAGACAAATAAAAACAAACAAACAAAAACAGAAAATGGGAGCCAGGCATGGTGGCACACGCTTGTAATCCTAGTACTTGGGAGGCTGAGACAGGAGGATCACAGGTTCAAGGACAGCCTCAGCAATTTAGTGAGGCCCTCAGCAACCTAGTGAGATAAAATCAGTCTGGGGTGTAGCTCGGAGGTAGACTGCCTCTGGGTTCAATTCCCAGTACCACAAAAAAAAGAAAATGGGTAAACTGAGGGTTGGAGGGCTTGAGGGGGAGGTGTCCTGGTGGGGAAACGGAGGCAGCCCCAGATTCCAGGAAGGAGGTAGCAAGGAGGCGCTTCCTGCTTTCACAGAGGGGGAAATGGAGGCCCAGAGAGGCAGAGTCACCCGGCCCGGGCCACACAGCTGGCAGGTAGCAGCGGCTGGTGCTCACCTCGCTGCCGCACCTGGATGGTCCTCAGGGCCAGCACGTTCTGCTCGTCCGACAGGAACTGCTTCATCTTGATGAAGGGCTCCTTGCCCTTCACTGTGAGCTTGCGCCAGGGCTTGGGCCGGGCCAGGATCTCGCTGACCGAGCCCTGCGACAGCCCCAGCACGTAGTGGCCAAACACCCGCTGCCCGATGTTGTGTTTCAGCAGCTGCTCCTTCACCTGGAAGGCGATCTCCGCCGTGTCCAGCTGCTCCTCCTCCGTCCCGGCCGTGCCGCCCCCGTCCGTGGGCTCGGGGACCCCGGGAGGCTCGGGGCCCGGGGCCGGGGTGGCTGGGGCCGTCGGGGGCTTGGCGCCGTAGAAGGAGGATGGGAACACCAGCAGGCCGCCCGCCTCGCCCTTGAAGGCGGCCATGGGCATCGTGTGCTTGGACAGCAGGGCGTCCGCGGCCAGCCTCTCCCCCGAGCCCAGGCCAGGGAAGGGGGACAGCGAGAAAGTCCGCGGGCCGTCGGGGCCCAGGCCGGCGCCCAGCAGCGGCTGCCCGGGGCTGGGGGACAGGGCGTCTTCGGGCCCTGGCGGAGGCGGGAGCTGCTGGGGCGAGTGGTAGGACGGCTCGGTGCCCAGAGAGTCCTTGATAGAGTCGTCCTCGGAAGGGTCCTCCTCTAGAGAGACACAGACAGAGGGACAGAGAGCCGGGCGATGATGGGGAGAGAGACAGGGAGAAATACTCAGAGAGAGACAGACGGCGAGGGAACAGAGAGAAGGTGAGGGGCAGAGACAGGAGCTCAGAGAGCGGGAGTGCGGGGGAGACAGACGGGGCAGGTGGAGGAGGGCTATAGGTGTCCAGAGGCCAGGACTCCCCCAACATGGGTGGTTCCCCCATTCTCAAATCCCCAATCCTCGGGGCCCCACCCAGACGCCATTTCTGGGGCTCCCTCCTGCCTTCAAGAACATTACCCCTGTCCTTGCTGGGCTTGTCCTGCCCCCCCACATTTCCTGAGGCTACCTTATTGGACCCTGCAGCACCCACAGGAGGCCCCTCTATCACCCCATATTACAGATGAAGAAACAGAGGCAGTAAGGCTAAGAAGTCGTGGAGCCACGGGTGGAGAGAAGGTAATTCAGGGACCAGCAATGACTAAGGTTCATTCCCAGGGGTCGGCTGTGGGGGGTGTGAGCCACCAAGTTTTTTTTTTTTGGCACTGGGGATTGAACCCAGGGACATTCTACCTCCGAGCTACACCCCCAGCCCTAGTTTTATTATTTATTTTGAAACAGGGTCTCACTAAGCTGCAGAGGGCCTCACTAAGTAGCTGAGGCTGGCCGTGAACCCGGATCCTCCGGTCTCAGCCTCCCAAGTACTGGGATTACAAGGGTGCGCCACCACGCCCGGCTTGAACCACCAAGTTTTTTGTTAAAATTCTCGCTGCTCAACAAGGCTGGGGAGTGACAGGAACCCCTCGGGGGGCTGTGGGATTGAGCTGGGACTTTGCATATGGGCCCGGATGTGGGCGGACAGGTGTGGCATCAGCGGACCCCGGGGCACCCCCCTGGAGCAGCCCCCTCCCCTACCAGGGCTGGCCAGGAGACCCGGTTTCTCCAGGAGGAATTTCTGCGCGGGGAAGAAGGCGTCCTTGGCTAGGAGCAGCGAGTCTTCGGGCTTGGCGATGCCCTGCGGAGACAGGAGGCAGGGCTGAGGGAGAAGGCGCGGTCGGCTGCAGGTTCGTGGGGACGCCCGTCCTTGGGGACAGGGACGGTGGCAGGGACACTTACCTGGGGGAGGCTACAGGTGCTGGAGGCCAGCTTCATAGCTTTCAGGATGCTGCCGGAGAAAGCAGAGAGGCGTGGGGTCAGCCAGGGGTGCAGGAGGGACCTTGCAAAATGTACCGGCGCTCCCTTCCCTGCACCCTACGTGGTCGCGGTGGCCTCTGCGCCCACGGGCTCTGTGGCTCCTATCAACTAACTGCAGATAGGAAATATTGAGCTGGGGGGATAGCTCAGTGGTAGGGTGCTTGCTTAGCATGCGAGTCTGGCTTCCTGGCTCTGGGTTCAATCCCCAGCACCCCTAAAAAAAAATCAAGCCAGGCGTGGTGGCGCGCGCCTCTAATCCCAGTACTTGGGAGGCTGAGACAGGAGGATCGCAGGTTCGCGGCCAGCCTCAGCTACTTAGTGAGGCCCTCCACAACTTAGTGAGACCCTGTTTCAAAATAAAGAATAAAAAATAGGGCTGGGGGTGTAGCTCGGAGGTAGAATGCCCCCAGGTTCAATCCCCAGTGCCGCAAAGAATAAAATAGATCTGGGAATGTAGCTCGGAGGTTAGAATATCCTTGGGTTCAATCCCCAGTACCATAAAAAAAAAAGAAGAAAAAGAAAAGAAAAAAAATTCCAGAAAGTTCTAGAAAGCAAAACTTGAATTTTCCCGAATCCATGAGAATGAAGTGCTGTGCCAGCCGGCCTTGTGTTAGGTATCATGAGTAACCTCAAGAGGATTAATCCATGGGAGGGTGTGTGTAGGTTTCATGTAAATCCCATGCCATTTTTTTTTTGGTACTGAGGGTTAAAACCAGGGGCATTCTACCTCCGAACTACACCCCCAGCCTTTCTTTCTTTCTTTCTTTCTTTCTTTCTTTCTTTCTTTCTTCTTTCATTCATTTATTTTACATTACTAGGGATGGAACCCAGGGGCATTCTACCTCTGAGCTACACCCCCAGCCTTATTTTATTTTTATTTTTTATATTTATTTATTTATTTATTTATTTTTTGCAGTATAGGGGATTGAACCCAGGGGCATCCTACCTCTGAGCTCCACCCCCAGCCCTAATTTTTATTCTTTATTTTGAAACAGGGTTTCACTAAGTTGCGGAGGGCCTCACTAAGTAGCTGAGGCTGGTTTCGAACCTGCGATCCTCCGGTCTTAGCCTCCCAAGTACTGAGATTACAAGCGTGTGCCACCACGCCCGGCTATTTTATTTTTAGTTTGAAACAGGGTCTCACTAGATTGCTCCAAGTCTCACTACTTGCTGAGGCTGGTCTTGAACCTGTGATCCTCCTGTCTCAGCCTCCCAAGTACTGGGATTACAAGCCTGTGCCACCATGCCTGGCCACATCTTTTTTTTTTTTTTTGTACTGAGGGTTAAACCCAAGGGCAGTCTACCTCTGAGCTACACCCCCAGCCCTTTTTATTTTTGAAACAGGGTCTCATGACATTGCTGAGGGTCTCACTAAGTTGCTGAGATTGGCCTCAAACCTGCAATTCTCCTGTCTCAGCCTCCCACGTACTGGGATTCCAGGCATGCGCCACCACGCCCGGCCACCAAGCCATTTTATATACGGACCTGTGCATCTGAGGACCTTGGTGTGGGCAGGTGGTCCCGGAGCCCATCCCCGTGCACACCGAGATAGGCATGTATGCTTGGTCTGTGGAGCCGCAGGCTTGAAGTCACGGGCACCTCAACAGGCCACCATGTCCCCTGGTGGCCCTGTGTCAGCTGACCCCCACCCGTGGCCAGATTGTATCTGTCAACCCCTGCTACCACACCCATGTCAGGATGGCGGGAAAGGACTGGGCCGGTGGCTTTGACCGCCAGGCGTGGGCAGGAGGAGCAGGAACCCCGAGTGGCAGTCGGGCGGAGGAGGGGAGGGCCCTACCCACCCTACCTCAGCTCCGTTTTAATCTCTTCATAGTCCGACTGTGCCTGGAGCTTTTCTTCCAGCTTCTGGAAGTTAAACACAGACGGTGAGGCAGGCCCCGCGCCCAGGGCGTCCTTCCCGCCGCCGCCGCCCCCAGGACCTGCCTCTATGGCCTCGGACTTGGCGGCCAGCTGCCGCTCCAGGTCGGCGATCTGGCTGGCGGAGGCCTCCTCCAGCTCCTGCAGAGAGTGGCGGAGGTGCTGCGCGTCCTTCAGCAGCCGCAGGATCTCCCGGTCCTTGGAGGCCAGGGCGGCCTCCAGCCGAGGCCCCGAGCACAGCGCGAAGCTCACCTTCTCCTGGGGGCAGAGGGGGCGCGGAGGGACTGAGGGGTGCGGGCCTCTGAGCCCCAACAGGATGGGACGCTCTCTTTTTCAATCCCCCCCCTGTGCCAGCATGGGGCAAGTTTGTGTTGAAAAATTCAATGCTCCGTATGCTTATGATGATGTCTAGGTTTCCCCTTAGGTGTGAAATGCTTCGATTAAAACATTTATTTATTTTGTGGTACTGGGGATTGAACCCAGGGGCATTCTATCTCCAAGCAACACCCCCAGCCCTATTTTTTTTTTTTTTTTGCGGTACCAGGGATTGAACCCAGGGGCTTTCTACCTCCGAGCTACACCCCCGGCCCTATTTTTTATTCTTTATTTTGAAACCGGGTCTCACTAAGTTGCAGAGGGCCTCACTAAGTAGCTGAGGCTGGCCATGAATCTGGATCCTCCGGTCTCAGCCTCCCAAGTACTGGGATTACAAGCGTGTGCCACCTCGCCCAGCTTCAATTAAAACATTTATTAAAAAAGACCAAACACAGCCGGGCATGGTGGTGCACGCCTGTAATCCCATTACTTGGGAGGCTGAGACAGGAGGATCGAAGGTTCTAGGACAGCCTCAGCGACATAATGAGACTCATCAACCTAGAGAGATGCTGTTTCAAAAATGAAAATAAAATAGGGCTGGAGGTGTAGCTTGGAGGTAGAATGCCCCTGGGTGCAATCCCCAGTACCACACACACACACACAAAACACACACACACACACACACACACACACACACACACACACACATACAACACAGCACATTAAAAAAACCCCAAAAAACAAAAACAAAAAAAAGATCAACCACAAAAGGAAGTAGTTAGCTGGGCAGTGGGACTGGGGGCTCACGGAAGACAGAATAGCTCACACAAAGGTTTGGGTCTTCTTCTTCTTCGTCTTCTTTTTGGTGTGTGGTACTGGGGTTTGAACCCAGCAGCATTCTACCTCTGAGCTGTACCCACAGCCCTATTTTTATTTTGAAACGAGTCTTGCTAAGTTGCTGAGGGTCTCTAAGTTGCTGAAGCTAGTCTTGAACCTGTGATCTTCCTATCTCAGCCTTTCAAGTACTGGGATTACAGGCGTGCATCACCACACCAGGCTAGGTTTGGGTTTCTGAGTCAGTCCAGGTTCTGCCCCAGAACCATGTCCCTGTCCCAGGCACCAAGGGACCGACCGCCCCCAACCCCCTCCATTAGACTTGAGACCTCAAAACCACAGGCCCAATTATAGGAAGTTCCTTTCTCCTAATCTGCTAAGAGCCCAGGACCCACAGCTTTTCTTTTAGGAAACGGCCCCTCTTTGTCTTGGATAAAGATGGAGAGGCAGCCGGGTGTGGTGGTGCACGCTTGTAATCCCAGTACTTGGGAGGCGGAGATTGTAGGATCCGGGTTCGCAGCCAGCCTCAGCTACTTAGTGAGGCCCTCCGCAACTTCCTGAGACCCGGTTTCAAAATAAAGTATAAAAAATAGGGCCGGGGGTATAGCTCGGAGGTAGAACGCCCCTGGGTTCAATCCCCGGTACCGCAAAAAAAAAAAAAAATATGGAGAGGCTACTGTTTGAAGGACCTGAAGTCAGGCTGGGCTCAGCCTCAGCTACAAATTAAATCTAAGAAGCATTTAAGAAAAAAAAAAAATCCACACACAAAAACAACCCGCAGTTACCAACCCCAGCTTTCTTCCATAGAGATAAATGCCAATTAAAACAGGAAGCGGATGCCATTAATACATTAAATTAATTAGCATTGAGCGCCACTGTGGTGCTCAGAACAGCTCACCTCCCAAACCAGCCAAGTTCCCTGTGGCTGATTAGAGCGGCGTTTGCTGGGGTCCACGGGGGTTAATTAAGACCCATTGGCAAATTCCTCTCCGAGGTGTTCTCGCGCATGCGCGCTCTCCATCACTCTCCTCGCCCTCTTTCTCCCTGTGTTACTCTCTCTGTGTTGTGAAGTCACCCAGGCACAGACACACACACACACACACACACACACACACACACACAATGTCTCCTGGGACGCAGACATGGGCTGCCGCGCCTCTGGTCCCAGCACACACTGACACAGGCGCCTTCCTGTGTTTTTAAGATGATACGCACACACACAGAAATACCCCGGCACCAAGGAGACACGCGCACTGGGACATCACCAGGGCCCACACAGACACTCGCACACTCTAAGAGGCCACCAGCTCTCATGAGCAAAGCCACCAAAGACACGCCAATAAAAGCGAGCGCGACAGCCGGGCGTGGTGGCGCACGCTCGTAATCCCAGTACTTGGGGGGCTGAGACAGGAGGATCCGGGTTCGCGGCCAGCCTCAGCTACTTAGTGAGGCCCTCCGCAACTTAGTGAGACCCTGTTTCAAAATAAAAGAATAAAATAGGGCTGGGGGTGTACCTCGGAGGTAGAATGCCCCTGGGTTCCATCCCCAGTAACACACACACACACACACACACACACACACACACACACACACACATAGATTAAGGACACTGTCATTTGCCCAAAGGTCACAAACACACACACACACATCTTCACAAAGACATATTCCAATATTCAATCAGAAGCCAGGCACAGGGGCACATGCCTGTAATCCCAGTACTTGGGAGGCTGAGACAGAAGGATTGCAGGTTGGAGGCCAGCCTCAGGAACTTAACAAGACTCTTAGCAACCTAGCAAGATCTTATTTTATTTTATTTATTTATTTATTTTTTTGCGGTACCGGGGATTGAACGCAGGGGCGTTCTACCTCCGCGCTACGCCCCCGGCCCTATTTTTTATACTTTATTTTGAAACCGGGTCTCACGAAGTTGCGGAGGGCCTCACTAAGGAGAGAGAGAGAGAGAGAGAGAGAGAGAGAGAAAGAGAGAGAGAGCTGAGGCTGGCCGTGAACCCGGATCCTCCGGTCTCCGCCTCCCAAAGTACTGGGATTACAAGCGTGCGCCACCATGCCTGGCAAGATCTTATTTTAAAACAAAACAAAATAGGGTTGGAGTGTAGCTTGAAGGTAGAACGTCTCTGGGTTAAATCCCTAGCACCCCCTCCCCCAGTTATCCCAGCCACTTTGGGCTCATGGCTGGAGGCTGCGGTGCACCTGTGCTTATGTACGGAGCAGACCTGTGGTCACGTAAGAAATTGTGAGTCTCAGCCCTTGCTGTGCAGAGGTCTGGGAAGAAGGCAGACCGAGTTACATAAGGAACCCGAGACTTCCTGCGGCTCTGTGGCAAAATCCTTTGGCAGGAGATGATCCCAAGACCCCAAAGGGGCACGAGCCAGCAGGAAAGCAAAAAAAAAAAAGAATTGATCAACCAGGCTTAACACAGGGACCACCAGGTATGCTCTGAGAACGAATGGCTGACCTCAGATCCTGGTGTGTGGAAGGGACTGGAAATTCAAAGCATCCCAGACCCTGTAGCCACCAAGCGGTGCAAAACCGGCGTCCAACAGCGACCCCTGGTGGCAGCCATCCAAACTGGGCATCTGGCAACGGGAAGGACCTTTTTTCTGTACCAGGGATTAAATCCAGGGGTGCTCTACCACGGTGCTACATCCTCAGTCCTGTTTATTTTTTATTTTGAAACAGGCTCTCGCTAAGTTGCCCAGGCTGGCCTCAAACTTGTGATCCTCCTGCCTCAGCCTCTTGAGTAGCTGGGATTACGAGCATGCGCCACCACTCCCAGCAAGAGATTTTCTGTTAGACGAGGGTATTATAGAAGCTTATGCTTGAAAAGTTAAAAGAACTGCAGCTACATTTCTACCCTGAGCTGGTGAGACAGGTCATAGTTATTATATTTATACCTGACCTCAGTCGTTCAGACACGATGCCCGCTGTATAGACACAGAGACCCACACCATCCCTGTCACGATCACGCACACAACCCGCAAACTGTCACTGGCCTATTCACCCCAGACACGGGATCCCCCTCAATCCCAGTCCCCTCCTTACCCCACTGGGTCCCTGTGGGGAGCAGCAGGCCAGGCGGATGGAGCTGTTGACAGAGGCCAGCTGTTCCCGAAGGCTTTCCACCTCCCGCTGGGCGGCCTCAGCACGCTGGGGAGGAGACGGGACACACATGGTCAAGGGGGACACGGCCACACTGGACCCCGCCCTGCACCTTCACCATCTCCCTTCATCTCCCTTCGTCTCAGGAGCTAGAAGCTGGGAGGACAGGGCTAGTGGCTCCCCTGGGGTGCTTGGGACCCCCAAGAGGAGTTAGAACACCCTCTTCCACTAGGGCAGGAAGGGAGGTGACATCTGGGGGTGTCTGGCAAGTTTTCAGCCATGTCTGGGCACTTCTGTCTGCCACGTCAACTTCAGGCCTGGCTAAGCAGAAGGTCGCGGAGGTGGCTTCCCAGGCCACAGGCTGTTGCAGGCCCTGGGGTAAGTCGCTTCCCCTTCCCAGGTCTCAGTTTCCCTTTTGTGAAACGAGGCAATAAAAACAGAGGGGTCCTAAGCAGTTAAAATCAGAATTCAGAGCCGGGCGTGGTGGTGCACACTTGTAATCCCAGTACTTGGGAGGCTGAGACAGGAGGATCGCAGGTTCAAGGACAGTCTCAGCTACTTAATGAAGCCCTCTGCAACTTAGTGAGACCCTGTTTCAAAATAAAGAATAAAATAGAGCTGGGGGTGTAGCTCGGAAGTAGAATGCCCCTGGGTTCAATGCTAGTACACTCCTCCCCCAAAAAAAGAAAAAGAAAAAATAATAATCAGAATATAGGGCCGAGTGTGGTGGTGAATGCCTGTAATCCCAGTACTTGGGAGGCTAAGACAGGAGGGTCGCAGGTTCAAGGGCAGTCTCAGCAATTTAGCAAGACCCTATTTTGAAATTAAAAAAATAGCCAGGCGTGGGGGCACACGCTTGTAATCCCAGTACTTGGGAGGCTGAGACAGGAGGATCCGGGTTCGAGGCCAGCTTCAGCTACTTAGTGAGGCCCTCTGCAACTTAGTGAGACCCTGTTTCCAAATAAAGAATAAAAAATAGGGCTGGGGGTGTAGCTCGGAGGTAGAATGCCCCTGGGTTCAATCCCCGGTACCACACACACAAAAAAAGAAATTAAAAAAGTAAAAAGGACTGTGGGTGTAGCTCAGAGGTAGAACGCCCCTGGGTTCAATCTCCCATACCAAAACAAAAATAACCCAACCAACCCTCTATGATTGGCAAAGATCCGAAAGTTTGAGGCCACGTAGACCTGCATTCTAGGGAAAGAGACCTCTCACGCCCCGCTGGCGGAAGTCTCGGTTGGCGCGACGCCGAGGAAACCAGTTTGGGTGTATCTGCCAAATGGTGAACGCAGAGCGCCTTCCCTTGGCCACTCCGCGTGGAGGGATATACCCTGTGGGTCGCTCGGGCACCTATGAATCTGCATCTGTATGAGGTTATTCACTGAAATATTGACTGTGATAGGAAAAGATTGGAAATACCATAAATGCTTGTCAATAGGGAACTGGTTAGACCAGAGGTCAGCAAACTAGAGCCAGCTACCTGTTCTTATAAATTTTGTTTTTTGTTTTTGTTTTTTGATACTAGGGATGGAACCCAGGGACATTCTACCTCCAAGCTACACCCCCAGCCCTATTTTATTTTTATTTTGAAACAGGGTCTTGCCAGGTGGATGAGAGTCTCATTACTTGCTGAGGCTGTCCTTGAACCTGCGATCCTCCTGTCTCAGCCTCCCAAGTACTGGGATTGCAAGTGTGCGCCACCATGCTCGGCTGTATAAATAAAGTTTTATTGAAACACAGCCATACTCATTCACGTACATGCTCTCTGCTCTCACGCTGTGATGAGAGTTACTTGTGACAGACGGTGTGGCTTGCAGAGCTGAGAGTATTTACTCTCTGACACTTTACAGATAGTCTGCTGTCCCCGGGTTAGACGACGGTGCATGCGCACAGTGGACGCTGTGCAGGTGTAAGCCAGGAGGGACAGGACTGTGTACTGATAGGCAAGGAGCCAGGAGACAGATATATACACACACTGGGAAAGGAAGGTCCAGGATGGCGTGTATAACATATTACTGTTTATGCTTTAAAAAGAGGTTAAAGGGCAGGCGTGGTGGTGCACGTTTGTCATTCCAGTACTTGGGAGGCTGAGACAGGAGGATTGGGGTTCAGGGTCAGCCTCAGCTACTTAGTGAGGCCCTCCGCAACTTAGTGAGACCCTGTTTTCAAATAAAGAATAAAAAATAGGGCTGGGGGTGTAGCTCGGAGGTAGAATGCCCCGGGGTTCAACCCCCAGTACCGCAAGAAAAAAAAAGAGGTTAAAGCGGGGCATGGCGGTGCATGCTTGCAATCCTAGTACTTGGGAGGCTGAGACGGGGATCGCAGGGTTGAGGCCAGCCTCAGCAACTTAGTAAGCCCTGTTTCAAAATAAAAAATAAAATAGGGCTAGGGGCGTAGATTGGAGGTAGAACACCCCTGGGTTCAGTCACTAATGTAGATTAGAGGTAGAACACCCCTGGGTTCAGTCACTAGTGCCATACATAAAAACAAACAAAAAATTTAAAAAAGGCATGTACCCTCTACAAATGGGACTCATTTGACGGATGTTTCAAAATACACAGGCACAGCTGGGCATGGTGGTGCACACTTGTAATCCCAGTACTTGGGAGACTGAGACAGGAGGATCTGGGTTCGCAGCCAGCCTCAGCTACTTAGTGAGGCCTCCGCAACTTAGTGAGACCCTGTTTCAAAATAAAAAGAATAAAAAAATAGGGCTGGGGTGTAGCTCAGAGGTAGAATGCCCCTGGGTTCAACCGCAAAAAAAAAAAAAAAAAAAAAAAAAAAATACACAGGCGCTAAGCCCAGGGAAGCGCCAGTGGCCACCACCACCGTTGTCACCTGGCCCTGTCTGGGGACTCCTGTTCCTCCTAGGGGACACTGCTCCAACAGGGTGGGGGCTCCGGACCTCAGCGGTGAGGAACCTTCTGGAGGAGGGAAGGGGCCATTATCTGGTCATTTCCTGTGGGGACGGGGACTTGGAATCCTCCCAGAGGCCCAGACACAGTGTCCCCTCCCGCCAGGCCCGCGCCCCTCCCCGGCCTTACCTGGTTGGCTTTCTCCAGGTTGGTCATGATCAGGCCGACTTCATCTGCCCTGAGACACAAAAGTGTGACTCTGAGGGGGAGGCCGCCGCCCGCACGCTGACCAGAGAGAAATCAGGCGGGGGAAAAGACCCCAGGCTGCAGGCCAACGTCCCCGGCTCAGAGCTGCCCACGGTGCCTGCCACCCAGAATGCCCTTCCTCAAGAGGCCGGCTCGGGCTTGGGACCCGGCTCCTGCCCACGTGTCCCCGGGGTTCGTGACGTCCCCCGTCGTTTGTCCACTGTGGGGTCTGCTCCCTCCAGATGGCTGGAGCGTGAGGCGGGACTCCCCCTGTCGGTGTGAGGGCCCAGGAGCCCGGCGGGCTTTGGCAACTGGAGGCCGCCCGGGCTACACGCCCGCTCAGGGCTCCCTGACGCAAGCTGCCCCACGGTGGCCCCGTCCCAGGGTCTTATCCCGAAAGCCACCTCCCCTGGAGTTCTCCCTGACGGCCCGGATGACGGAACCGCCCCTCCTTGTTCGTCTCTCCACCCGCCCCCCTACTCTTCCCTTAGAAGCATTTACCATGTGCTGGGTATACAGTAAGTGCTCAATTGTGTCTGTGAAGGAATATATGTATCACTGTCTGTCCCTCTCTGACTGAGGACGGGGTCATGTTCTCCAAAGCATTCCCAGGGACCCAGCACAGTAGTAGATAAACAGTAGGTGCTCAGTAAGTGCTTATGGACTGAGTGATGTCCCATGGCGTTGAGTGGGGACGGCTCCGGGGGCTGGCGGAGGGGAGGCCCTGCAGCAGCCCGCTCAGCTAGGCCCAGGCTGCAGGTTACAGCCGTGGCGTGCGGGGACACGGCGACCTGGGACGGCGTGTGCGCTGGGGAAGCAGAGCCTGAGGCAGTCAGAGGAGGAGGAGAGGCAGGGAGAGGAGGCTGTCTGGAGAGTCTGAGGGAGGAGACCGTGTGTAGGGTTAAGGGTGGAGGCTGTGTGTAGGGTCTGAGGGAGGAGGCCGTGTGTAGGGTCTGAGGGCGGAGGCCGTGTGTAGGGTCTGAGGGAGGAGGCCGTGTGTAGGGTCCGAGGGAGGAGGCCGTGTGTAGGGTCTGAGGGAGGAGGCCGTGTGTAGGGTCCGAGGGAGGAGGCCGTGTGTAGGGTCTGAGGGAGGAGGCCGTGTATAGGGTCCGAGGG
>PVJS01036603.1:6915-19415 GCA_004027185.1 Glis glis | reverse complement strand
TGTGGTACTGGAGATTGAACCCAGGGGCATTCTACCTCCGAGCTACACCCCCAACCCTACTACTTTGTATTCTTTATTTTGAAACAGGGTCTCACTAAGCTGTGGAGGCCTCATTAAGTAGCTGAGGCTGGCCGCAAACCTGGACCCTCTGGTCTCAGCCTCCCAAGTACTGGGATTACAAACATATGCCACCACGCCCGGCTATAAAGCCATTTTTAAACAAAACAAAAAAAGTTTACAAAAGAAAAAAGATACAGAAAAAGAACTAACTTGCTTCATATGTCCCCAAGAGAGAAAAAAAATAAAGGGGACAATGTCAACATAATAAGGGGTTCTTTTTCTTATTTTTTTAATACAAAATATAAGCAAAGGATACACATACTTAAAACGAAGCTCAGGAGTAGACACGCAGTCCTGGAAACCCTTCAGTAAAAGCAAAGCAGGAGCTTGGCTTTTCTTTGTCTATGCAGATACATAGAGAGACTGGGATATGTAAAAATTAAATATCACAAAAGAGCATCACACAAGTCTACCAATGCATGTTGCATCTATAGGTCAAGAACATGGTCAACAAAATCATGTTCACTTCAACCCCATTTCATTTAAAGAAAAAAACTTTTAAATAAAGTGGTTACATTCAAACTTTAACTTTCTTAGTAGCATGCTGCAGATTTCAGCACTGTTAAGGTACTGCAAGAATGCCCAGCCCTCTGGCATCTGATACGTATCTAGCAACATTGCAGTATGAAGAAAGAGATGCCTAGGTCTCAGCCTGTGAACTATTAACACATTTAAGTGGGTTTTCCTCTTTTACCCTTCCTGCTCAAAACATAAAATATTAAAGACTAAAATCAAGGAAGACTGGGAGTTTTAGAGATGGCAAAATGAAAAGTCTAAAAGATGAATCAAGGTAAACAATTACTGAGCACTTGTAAATAATTTTTTTTTTTTGTGGTACTGGGGATTGAACCCAGGGGCATTCTACCTCCGAGCTACACCCCCAGTCCTATTTTTTATTCTTTATTTTGAAACAGGGTCTCACTAAGTTGTGGAGGGTCTCACTAAGTAGCTGAGGCTGGCTGCGAACCCAGATCCTCCTGTCTCAGCCTCCCAAGTACTGGGATTACAAGCATGTGCCATCACGCCCGGCTCTAGTTTTAATTCTTTATTTTGAAACAGGGTCTCAGTAAGCTGTGGAGGGCCTCACTAAGTAGCTGAGGCTGGCTGCAAACCGAGGTTGATTCTTCTGTATCAACCTCCCTAGTACTGGGAATACAAGTGTGCACCACCATGCCTGGCTTGAAATAAAGTTTTAAAAAGGGCTAGGAATGTTGCTCAGTGGTAAAGCACTTGCCTCACATGTGAGACCCTGGGTTTAATCTCCATTACCATAAAAAAAGAAAAAGAAAAATGAAAAAAGTTGTAAGCAGATTTTCAATTATACAGGGGGTTGGCATTCCTAACTCCTGAATTGTTCGAGGGTCAACGGTACATATAAAAATGATCATCTTAGCTCTTTTCAAGTGTGTGGTTCAGTGGCATTCAGTACGTTCACCGCTATCCATCTTCAGAACTCTTTTCATCCTACAAAATTGAAACTGTCCCTAAGCCGGGCGTGGTGGCGCACGCTTGTAATCCCAGTACTTTGGGAGGCGGAGACCGGAGGATCCGGGTTCGCGGCCAGCCTTAGCGCGCACGCGCGCGCTCTTTCTCCTCTCTCTCTCTCTCTCTCTCTCCTTAGTGAGGCCATCAGCAGCTTCGTGAGACCCGGTTTCAAAATAAAGTATAAAAAATAGGGCCAGGGGCATAGCGCGGAGGTAGACACCCCTGCGTTCAATCCCCGGCACCGCAAAAAAAAAAAAAAAATTGAAACTGTCCCTGCTAAACAGTGACTCCCACTCCCCACTCCCCTGTAACCACTACTGTGTTTTCTGACTCTAGGAGTGTGACTATTCTAGGTACCTCACATAAGTAGAATCAGATAGTATTTGTATTCCTTTGTGACTGGCTTATTTAATTTTTATTAATACTAATTTTTAAGTTACATATTACTTAGCTTGAGTAATTGGCTACTTCTAAACTCAAAATATACACTCAAAGGATTAACATTTATTACAATGAAGAAGTACAAAAGAATATCCCACAGGCTCTGTGGCTAACTCCAGATGAGGAGTTCCCAAAGTGTTTTGCACAATGGTATTTCTACATGTGGGGAGAGCCTCCCATGGTAATTACTTCAAAGGAGACAATTCTCAAATTACATGTATCTTATTATCATTAACATCCTAGATTAAAGATATTACATAGCATTCTAACAAGTAATCCTAGAAGGGAAGAAGCCAGGCAAGCTGACGTGTTCACAGCTGCCTCTGTGTGAAGAAGACTTACTTTCCAGCTCCTCCACCAAATGACAGGCCAGCAGAGTTCATCCCTGCCAGGACAAAGTAGCCCTGTACTACAGGAGACTCGCCCATGATGCACCTCATGTCTGGTGTGAAGGTCTCAGGGCAATTCACCAACTTCATGATCTCCAGAGTCTCCAATTCTGGCATCCTACGCAGGAGGGAACTCAACAGGGGCTCTGAGCAACAAAAACAAACCCAAACAGACTCCTCACCTTAGGGAATTTAAAACATTCAAGCTGTTATACACCTTTACTTCCTCTCCTTGCAGAAAATCTTGGAAAGGATTTTTCTAAAAGCCAATTGGGCCCTTTATCAGAAAGCAAAAAGCTTAGTGGAATTACAAGAAACACTTGCAAAATGCTTGGCATAAAGACTGAGAAAAAACCATACTCTTCAGAAAGGAGCTACAGAATAGCAAGTAACACGTGTGGCTGTAGACGGCAATCTCGAAGGGCCTGGGATGAGTAGAAAGCTCTGAAGTGGAGCCCAGAATCGCCGATGGAAGGCCCGGCTTTCCTGTTAGAATAGCTGCAAAAGACATAGCCTTGTCCTTTTAATAGTAAACCTGGCCAGAATCCTATCGGGCAGTGGTAAGCAATACCAGGCTGGAGCTGCTGGGTGGGTTCAGGGCGAGTGTTCATCATACTACTCTATCCATTTTGAAATGTTTGAAATTTTCCATAAGATCAAGTTTATTTAAAAAAAGAAAATCCATGGGGGATTTTACCAACGTAGTGGTAGAATGCTTGCCTAGCATGCATAAGGTCCTAACACCTCCAGAAAAAAAAAGCTCATCAAGGATAGAAGGGAAATTTTTCTTTACAGACTCATATCTTTTGAATTTGGAGCCATGTTGACTATATAAATTACTCAATAAATAAAGTTAAATTTATTTTAAAATTTAGTAAAGGACCACATTAACAAAACAGTTTTGCTTTCTAAAAAGCCCTTCAATTTTAAATGAAGTTCTACTAAAAGAAGATCTCCTTCTGGCCCAAAATTTTGGGGATGGTTTTAGGTGACTGAAAAATAAGCCAAGTCTGTTAACCAAAACTTTAGTCCCCTGAATGTGCTAACCATTAACTATATTCTTAGACTTGGCAAACTCTATAGACTGCCCATTGTAACTATTATTGTACCTCATGGAGTTGTTATAAACATTAAATAAGGAACTACTGCTGAAATGCTTTGTAAACATCTTAGGCTGGGGATGTAGCTCAGTGGTAGAGTACTTTCTAGTATGTGTGAGGCCCTGGGTTCAATCCCCAGCACTGCAATAAATTAAAAAATAAAAGAAGAAAAAGATACCGGGTACAGTGGCACACGCCTGTAATCCCAGTACTTGGGAGGCTGATATGGGAGGATCACAGGTTTGAGGCCAACCTCAGCAACTTAGTGAGACCATGTTTCAAAATAAAAAATAAAAAGGGACTGGGGTTGTAGCTCAGTGATAGAACATCCTGGGTTTAATCCCCAGTACACCACACACGGAAAGAAGGAAGGAAGGGAGGGAGGGAGGAAAAAGGGAAAGAGAGAGAAAAGAAAAATCTAACATCTTAGACAACTTAGAAGGCATTATTGTTATAATCTACTTCACACACCAAAATGATCCCAGTCTTCCTGCAGATTCTGAATTTCCAGCTGATTCTTGCCCTCAGTGAAAATAGGCTTCGGGTTCTTCTCAAAGCCCCCAGACAAGATGCCACCCTGCCAGTTCCGAATATAAATTCTTCCATCAGCGTCCACAATAGCTGAGAAAAGAAATGACAAGGAAGTGGGGAGTAGAAAAGAAAACAAGGATTTAGAGGGAAGCCAGCTTTCTAAATGGACAGAAAAAACAAATGCCCATGAATTGCTTTATTAACAAAATGGCGTTCAATACACACAGGCATCTCTTGACTTTAAAACACCTTTGGAGGTCATGAGGGAGGAGCTTCCCAAACAGATTTACATAGGAGATGGCTTCTCAGATTATCCTTGACCTCATCGGGAACCTAGACGCTTTGCAGAGTTCTCACAACAGAAGCAATGACTGCCACCGTGCCAAGCAAAGGTCCAACAGGAAGGGGGACTGCAGAGCCCTTTCTAGGTATCGAGACCTTCGAGATGACATCAAACCCTCTCCTATAGTGCTTGGAGCCACTAAACCACCCAAGTTTAGGGTTTACCTGTAACATTTCTACCATTGATAGCATTCAAGTTAAAAACTCAGTTACATTCTAAATATTCTCAATGACCTCAGCTTGGGACTAAAGTTAAGCTTGCAAAAAAACAAAAAATTGCTTAATGGCATGCCTGTTTTGGCCATCCTTTCACAACAAGTTATCACAGAAGAGTCAGAACTGGGTCCACTTCCCTGTAACATGCTCCAGAAAAGAAAAGACTCTTTCAGGTAAAATCTGTCCTTAGAACGTCTTCCTTTTCAGAAGACAGACACTGGCAAGGAGATAAGATTGTAAAAAAGTACAAGTCCTCACTTGGTGTGTTGCTCTGCAGAGGGGTCTCCAAGGGGCGAGTCAGAAGGTAGAAGTGTTCGCAGGCATGTAACGGGATACTAACCGGCTCCTCGTTGGACAGACCCAGCTCGTATGCCCACTACAAATGGACAGATTTATTTGTGGGTGGGAAGAGGAACAAAAACACAAATGAGCAAGTTTAGCCTCTTGAAAAGAGATTAATATCAAGTGGCTTCTACGTGCTCTTGCTAGTGTCAGGTGCGGGAAGCCAAGTTTCAGCCTGCTTCATTTAGCTCAAGTATTTGGATGGGAAGCAACACCATATTTTTTAAACCATAAAAATGACCTTTCAATCAAAGGAAGATAGATTTACCAGCTAGTGAACAGAGGCCCTTTTAATAAAATGCCTGGCCTCAACTACAAACCCCAAATACCAATCACTAAATGAGCTTCACAGCAATAAGTATTTTCTAGGTCACCTTAAGACTGTAGAATGGAAGGCAAGGGAGAAGCAGAAGCTTAGTGTTTTAGAAACAACCCATAGTCCTAACACAATAAAACAGCCTAATATTATATTGCTAGGTTGTAGAATGAAATAAAATACTATAGAAAGATCCAACACCAGGGATTCATGTCAACGCCTGTTGGCTGGCCTTCCTGACCAGGACGGCACCAAATACCCAGCATGGAAGAAGGAAAAGGTCATGGGTACTTCAATCTGAGGAGTAAGTACAGGTTTCTGATTTAGAATAAAAGAATTCTGAATTTTCCAATCTAAACAAGAAATAGTGTAGTACCTGGTGTCTCTTTAGTCATTAACAATATTAATCTTTACACCAAAAAATCCAAGTTAAGTAAGAAAATCAGCAACCCAATATTGTTGCTAACCTACCTGACCAGCACAGTTGACAAAATACTGGCATTCAATCTGCCCTCTATCTGTCTCCACGCCAGTAACTTGACCTTTTTTGATCAATACATGAAGAACAGATGTCCGGTCATAAATCTGAACACCTGTTCCAAGGTAAGGAAAGAGTTGGTACAATGTCTGATGTTCCAGAATTAAGGCAACCGCAGCAGATCCTCCATCCCAAAGAAGCTCTGAATAAGTAAGGTCAGTGCTTTAATGTAAAAAGCAAAAACCTATCCAGGCATGGTGGTGTATGCCTGTAATCCCAGTACTTGGGAGGCTGAGACAGGAGGATCACATGTTCGAGGACAACCTCAGCAATGTAGCAAGACTCTCAGCAACCTAGTGAGACCCTGTTTCAAAACAAAAAGTTAAAAAAAAGGGCTGGAGCCAGGCATGGTGGTGCATGCTTGTAATCCCAGTACTTGGGAGGCTGAGACAGGAGGATCTGGGTTCGCAGCCAGCCTCAGCTACTTAGTGAGGCCCTCTGCAACTTAGTGAGACCCCGTTTCAAAATAAAAAATAAAAAATAGGGCTGGGGGTGTAGCTCAGAGGTAGAATGCCCCTGGGATCAATCCCCAGTACCGCAAAATAAATAAATAAAATAAAGCTCGGTGTGGTGGCACACACTTGTAATCCCAGTACTTGGGAGGCTTGAGACTGGAGGATCCGGGTTCGCAGCCAGCCTCAGGTACTTAGTGAGGCCCTCTGCAACTTCGTGAGACCCTGTTTCAAAATAAAGAATAAAAAATAGGGCTGGGGGTGTAGCTCGGTGGTAGAATGCCCCTGGGTTCAATTCCCGGTACCACAAAAAAATAAATAAAATAAATAAAATAAATAAAATTTTAAAAAGGCTGGGGGTGTAGCTCCGTGGCAGAATGCCCCTAGGTTCTATCCCCCATACCACAAATACAAGAAAGCCCTAGGAACCACAACCTCCACATTCTGAGATTGCATAAATGGGTCTTGCCCAAGACTGAAAATAGGTCAATTTAATTCTAGTATACAATAAATAAATTCTGAGACTCAAAATATAGGGCTTCTTAAATCCTAATCTGCCCGCATCATGAGCTACTTTATCTAAAGTATGGTGACGCACACCTCTGATCCCAGTACTTGGGAGGCTGAGACGGGAGGATGTCAAGATCGAGGCTAGCTAGCCTCAGTGATTTAGTGAGACCCTCAGAAACTTAGGGAGACCCTGTTTCCAAATAAAAAAATAAGAACCAGGTGTGGTGGTGCACGCTTGTAATCTCAGTACTTGGGAGGCTGAGACAGAAAGATCGCAGGTTCAAAACCAGCCTTGGCAACTTAGCGAGGCTCTCAGTTACCTAGTGAGACCCTGTTTTCAAATAAGAAATAAAATCAGACGGGGGGTGTAGCCTGGAGGTAGAATGCCTCTAAGTTCAATCCCCAGCACCAAAAAAATAAATAAATAAATAAAAATATAAAATCGGTCTGAGGGTATGGCTTGGAGGTAGAATGCTCCTGGGTTCAATCCCGAGTACCATAAATAAATAAAGCATATCACACCATGGACACTGAGTACTCTTCCCATTACTCACTCCAACACTGGGTCATGATTTAAGCTGTGGATAAAAATCCCCAAGGTGTGGTCTAATCTTGGAGCTTCTCAAGTCCTGGGGGAGGGGGTAGTCCCTTAAGTCTGAAATGCATTATTCAATACCTCTGTAGTTCCTTGGAACTTTACAAGAAAAATGTGGCCCAGGGCTAGGGCCCAGTGGTAGAGTTCCTGCCTAGCATACAAGAGCTCCAGGGTTCCATCCCCAGCAGCACAAAAGAGAAAAAAAATGACAAATGTGGCCCTGGGGGGAAATACTTATTAACAGATACTACATTTAAAAGTTGTGAGATTCAGAAAGCTGAATACCCCAATGAGGATACTTTTTTCAAACTTGAGTTGGTGCCCCTGCCTACTCTAAGACACTGTCTTAGATAACCTCTTCCTCCCAAACCCACGTTAATAAAGCACGGAAACCTGCTCACCATTCTGGGAGGCGGCACTTGCCAGCGCAAGGGCCACATCGGCAGAGGACACCACTGCATCCTCGGGAACATGCATGGCCCCCACCAGGTCGTGCACGTTGAGGAGAGGGTGAAGTTCAGCCACTTTCTTAGGGGAGATGATCTCAGAAGGGATGCCCATAACACTGCCACAGAACACAAGGGGACAAGGACATTCGTGGGCCCCTTGGCAGAGGTCAGTTTGGTAAAGTCAGAACAGGCTGCTAGCCTCTTACGTACTTCAGCCTGGAGTTGATGCGCTTCAGGGAGATGAGCCGGTCCTGCGTTTGGGCCAGAGAAATTGAGCCTGTCCTCGTGTAACCTGTAAGAAAAATTAACCAAACTGAGATAGACCAGACCAAACGTAAAGGGGATCCACCAGATTATAGGTTAGACCTGTCATGATCCTGAGACTGCCACTCAACATCCTTGAATAAGTAAATTAGCTTCAAGCAGGGTGTGGTGGCACATGCTTATAATCCTAGTACTTGGGAGGCTGAGATAGGAGGATTGCAGGTTCAAGAACAGCCTCAGCAAGTAGTGAGACTCTCATCAACCTAGCAAGACCCTGTTTCAAAGAAAAATCGGACTGGGGGTGTAGCTCGGAGGTAGAATGCCTCTGGGCCCCAGTACCAAAAAAAAAAAAAAGTAAATTAACCCCCTCTGAGCTTTTGTGAGGATCAAACGAAATTTTAATGCATATAAAATCACATAATAAAGGCAAAAGATACCATGGCTGAAAATCTTTTTTGGACAGGGATGTGACTTGGAACCCATCCCTATTCTTCTCTCCTTTGAGGAAATTTCACCGTTCCTCCTCCTAGTTTTGATAGGAGTGTAATCCTTGGCAAAAGCTACTCAGAGCCAGGTGTGGTGGCCCATGCCTGTAATCCCAGTACTTGGGAAGCTGAGACAGGAATATTGTAGGTTCGAGGACAGCCTCAGCAAGTAGTGAGACTCTCAGTAACCTAGCGAGACCCTGTTTCAAAAATAAAAAAAAATAGGGCTGGGAATGTAGCTCAGAGGTAGAATGCCCCTGGGTTCAATCCCCAGTACCAAAAAGAAAAAAGCTACTCAGAGCATTAGCTACCAGAGGGTCAGAGCCTCCCTCTCCTCGCCTAGTACAGTCATACAATGGGCATGTGACCTAAACTCAGCTTACCAGACCCTCCTGAGTATTCAGTCTTGAGCAAGTGGGTACATGACTGGAGGTCTCATGCCAGGGGCAGCAGTGTCCCGGCCAGCCCATTCCTGCTCCCCACATCCTGGCCTCCAGGCTGCCTCCAGCTGGCAGCCTCCTGCCAGCCCCACAGGTATCCAGCATCCTTCCAACTACCTCCCCCCTCCCCTAAGTTAGAAAGAGTTGATACATGATACATAACCACCATTACAGCTGGGTAAATGACAATCCTAAAATGCAATGACTCTTAGTTCTTGTGAAGAAAATGATGGCCAGGTATCTTTAAACAGGAAGTATAGTCAGGATAATTTAAATGGTTTCTTAATTTCTCTTCAAATCATTAAACATGCCCTTCACTGACATGACAACGAAGTCCCAGTTATGAGGAACTGACAATTCAGAACCTGGTTTTTAAAAATAGGTTTTTGTTTGTTTGTTTGTTTGCTTGCTTGTTGTGGTACTGGGGACTGAACTCAGGAGCATTCTGCCTCTGAGCTACACCACCAGCCCCATTTTATTGATTGATTGTGGTACTAGGGGTTGAACCCAGGGGCATTCTACCTCTGAGTTACATTCCCCAGTCCTATTTTTTTTTTTTTTGTGTGTGTGTGTGTGTGTGTGTGTGTGTGTGTATGTGTGCGTGGTACTGGGGATGGAACCTAGGGGCATTCTACCTCTGAGCTATATCTCCAGCCCAATTTTATTCTTTTTATTTTGAAACAGGGTCTCACTAAGTTGCAGAGGGTCTCACTAAGTTGCTGAGGCTGGCCGCGAACCTGTGATCCTCCTGTCTTAGACTCCCAAGTACTGGGATTACAAGCATGTGCTACCACACCTGGTTCCTATTTTTCATTTTGAAACAGGGTCTCACTAAGTTGTTGAGGCTGGCCATGAATCTGCAATCCTCCTATCTCAGCTTCTTTTTTTTTTTTTTTTTTGCGGTACTGGGGATTGAACCCAGGGGCGTTCTACCTCCGAGCTACACCCCCGGCCCTATTTTTTATCCTTTATTTTGAAACCGGGTCTCACGAAGTTGCGGAGGACCTCACTAAGTAGCTGAGGCTGGCCGCGAACCCGGATCCTTCAGTCTTCACCTCCCAAATCCTGGGATTACAAGCGTGCACCACCACGCCTGGCTATGTCTCAGCTTCTTAAGTACTGGGATTACAAATGTGCTCCACCACACCTGGCTTTACTTTTTATTTTGAAACAGAGTCTCACTAAATTGCTGATGGCCTTGCTAAATTGCTGAGGCTAGCCTCAAACCTACAATCCTCATCTCAGCCTCCTAAGTACTGGGATTACAGGCCTGCACCACCACACATGGCTAAAAATAGGTTTTTAAGGACAGGTAGGATTTGGATAGCTTGAGAAAAGCTGAGGAGCAGTTATTTGCTAACTTTGAAGACATAAACCAACATATTTGGCCAGATGAAGTCTATTACTTGTCAATTAAATAAATTCCACCGGGCGTGGTGGCGCAAGCTTGTAATCCCAGTACTTGGGGAGGCTGAGACAGGAGGACTAAAGGTTCATGGCCACCCTCAGCTACTTAGTGAGACCCACCGCAACTTAGTGAGACCCTGTTTCAAAATAAAGAATAAAAAAAAGAGCTGGAGGTGTAGCTCAGAGGTAGAATGCCCCTGGGTTCAATCCCCAGTACCACCAAAAAAAAAAAAAAAAAAAACTTGAGCCAGGCATCTATTGCCATCAAATTCGATCTAGCCAAGAGGACCAGTTTCCCATCTGCCCTGCATGCAGCAGGTATTCTCCCTCAGTAAAAGCCACAGACAACATAGCAGAACCACTTTTATAAATTCACTCCTGAGCCTCCATCTCAAAAGTGTGGCCAAACCGGGCATGGTGGCACACACTTGTAATCCCAGTCCTTGGGAGGCTGAGACAGGAGGATTCAGGTTTGTGGCCAGCCTCAGCTACTTAGTGAGGCCCTCCGCAACTTAGCGAGACCCTGTTTCAATATAAAGAATAAAAAAATAGGACTGGGGATGTTGCTCAGAGGCAGAATTTCCCTGGGTTCAATCCCCAGTACCGGAAAAAAAAAAAAAAGTGTGGCCAAGTTCAATGATACAACAGGGAGTCTGGTGATGTCGCCACAGAGCAGGGACTAGGGCGAGGCAAGCAAGGCAAAGAGTTTCACCAGCCACTAGACTCAGCTGGACTCTGGGCTGCTGGCCACCCCATCACTTACAACAAACTGACAGACCCCCTTTCCTCCTTGTTATCGAATAGGATTATAGTGCTGATTAGCATTCCTGCTCCTCAAACAGCTACTTATTCTAGTACTATTTAGCTTATAATTTCCTGTGTCCTTTTCCCCCTAATTACACAGATATGAAGAAATCTGTGTCTACGCTTTATAACAGCAATTGGTGAAGTTCAATGGTAAACTATGATTTCACTGTCAAGCACCTGAACTTGGTTCTTCGTTCTTTCTCTTTGCTTAGAAGCCAGGTATTGCCATTTACTATACTTAAATGAGTGAAATACATAGGAAATAGCCCAAGAAAAGTTTCATATAATGACAAAAATTATGGGATCTGGAGGTCCTGGGTTCATTTCCAAATACCGAAAAAAAAAAAAAAAAGCTCTGGGATACTGATTAAATCACCCCGTCACCTCGATTTATAGATAAGGAAACTGAAGACAGCTCAACAAGGTATGTGTCTTGCCCATGGTAACACTCTGGCTGGTGGGAGAGTCTGGACTAATACCACATCTTAAATTACCAAATCACCAGATATGGTCAGTATAGGACCAGGTATGGTCCAGAACCAGATATGGTCAGTGCTGAGTAAGAGACTGGAGACGGCACACCAGTAACTGGCAGAGTACCTGCTTACCTGTCTGGATCCCTGTTTCTTGCTCTAACTGATGGTAGAGTTTGTTTGAATAGTCTGCCATCTTCTGCTCGATGGTCAAGTGCCTGGCAGTGCTCAGGATGCCAGCACAGAACCTGGTAGAGCCAGCAGCCAGCCTGCAGGATGGATGCAAAATGCTATTAGTAGACTCACATCTGTGAATATGTTGAAGGTTCCTCGTTACGGTACTGCTTGTAATATTAAAATATGGACACAGGGTCGGAAATGTAGCTCACCTGCCTGCATGCATGAGGCCCTAGGTTCAATCCCCAGCACTACCAAAACAGAAAAAAAGATGAAACAACCTAAATATCCACTGATAAGGAATTGATTTAAAATTTTGGAGCTAACCAGGTGTATTGGTACATGCTGAAATCCCAGCAACTCAGGAGGCTGAGGCAGGAGGATCAAAAGTCTGAGTCCAAGCCGGGCGTGGTGGCGCACGCTTGTAATCCCAGGACTTGGGAGGCAGAGACCGGAGGATCCGGGTTCGCGGCCAGCCTCAGCTACTTAGTGAGGCCCCCCACAACTTCTTGAGACCCGGTTTCAAAATAAAGGATAAATAAATAGGGCCGGGGGTGTAGCGCGGATGTAGAACACCCCTGGGTTCAATCCCCAGTACCGCAAAAAAAAAAAAAAAAAAAA
>PVJS01036602.1:0-20366 GCA_004027185.1 Glis glis | reverse complement strand
CGGTCTAAGAGCTGGAGCCTTAGGATTGAAGCAACCACCAATTCAGTCCAGTCCAAGATGTGAAGATAAGGAAGCTCTTCCGAGAAATGATGGTGAAGTTTCAGTTTGAAGGCTGGAGGCCGACGATCTCAGACGAGAGCAGAAGATCAAGAAGCTCTTCAAGGAAACGGCAGAGTTGGAGACTGACGATATCAGACGAGAGCAAACGTGTTTTCTTCAGGAAGAGTTGTGGCTCACTCTACATGGCTTTCTCCTTCCTTTTTCCAAGTCCTGCACCTATCAGAACCCTGCTGCCCACATTTAGGGCAGGACTCCCGGTTCAATCTGCTGTTACACAACCAAAGTCACATGATCTCAGGAGGGTCAAGTTGACAAACCAGACCAACTATCACAAGCACTTGATGAGCTTCCCCCTGGCTTCCTCCCCTTCCTTGTACATATTGAGATTGCAATTGATAATTCAATGTATGTGCATATCAGTGGAAGTGTTTCCTTCATTAATTCTCCCTCCCCCACCTCACCTAGACTCCCTTCATAGCTCCACAGGAGTTTCTCTTCCATTATCTAAAGTCCCTCTTGTATCCTGATTAACTTTATTATTGATTTGAACCAAAAAAAGCTCTTTAATTTCTATACATTATTCAATGTAATTGGTTGTAATTGGTTTTTCTAATTATTTGGTATACCAAATAATTAAGTTTTATCTTTTTAGTGCATATTTTCAATGAGATTTTTTTAAAAAAGCATCAAATCTCATGCTTTCAATCAAATACCTGTTGGGTATTAGTAGTTTCTATGCTTGTACATGAAACACAGATGACAGATTCATAATGACTGGTGCAAGATGGTCCAGTGGAGGACACAGAAAAGATAACAGATAATCTAACGGACTAAACACTATCAAAGGAACAAACATGAGATAACATATTTAAAAATAGAAGTAATAAATTGAGTCTGAAGATTTGGGACTGTTCTTACAAGAATAATATTTATATTGAATTCTAAGGAGTGTATAGGACCATAACAGACAAAGAGGTCAAGGAAGAAAAATGTCTAGAAATAAAATTTCCACAAAAAAATATATTCAGTGGGAAAATAATATAATACAATGGAATGTAATTTAAAAAATAGTCTAAAAACTTTTTCATCATTAATACTTATTTGCCACAACTATAATATAATATTCACTGTCAGAAAGAAAGTTTACAAAGTAGTCTCTCACATTCTTACTTTACTCTTCAGTACTCTTCATAGCACTATATTTTTTAAGAAGCCATGTTAGTATCAGAGTGATGTCATAATGTACCTAAAACATTTTAATGTCAATGTCCAAGTGAGCACAGATACTGTGGTCTTTTGAAAGTCATTCAGCCTTATGGTAATAAACAGTGACAGCTGATTAATTTTTTGTAGTCATGCCTCTCATTTTATGATGCCCCAGATGTTCCCTTCTCGTCCGTTTAAACACTACACACACTGCAAAGCATAAACATATTTGTTTTCCAATGTGCAATTAAAACAGCCTGAACTCTAGAGACTATGAGCAGTATTATTTGACCTTGTGTGATCTGCAGTTACAATACTCACCAACCAAATTATGATAAAACAAATAGGTTAATGAAATAGCTTTGCTTTTTCAAATTGATAATAAAGCCTAATGCTAATCAAGCATGTTTATTTTTACTTCTTTCTTTCCTATTCTGACTCCAGCTTGCCCTACATTTACATTATCCTTTAAGACTCAAATTTCATCCATTCATTTTGCATTAATAGCTCCTCTTTGCATATCTGTATGCATTTTATGTAATACTATTATTTTTGCTAGTTTTCATCAATATATATATTTTATTATTCATATTATGATGAACATAAATGTAGGGATTAATTACTTTTAAAATAACACATTTTCACATATTTTAAACAGCTTTATTGAGACTTTACTGCACACATTTAAAGTATACAATTTGAAAAGTTTTGGAATATGTATATACCAAAGAAATCATTGTAATAATCATGATAAGCACACTTGATAACTTCCCCAATGTTTCTGCATATCTATTTCTAATTAATCCCTCTCTCCATTCCTTCTGTGATCAATTCCCTTTCTCCATTTCCAGGCAAACCATGGATCAATTTTGTACATAAGTTCAACAGACTCATTTGCATTTTCCATTTCTAGTACTTTATATAAATACTTGTTTGACCTAGCATAATTATTTCAAAGTTCACCCATACTCTGATTATATCTATATAATCCTATAAATACATATATTTAATATTAATAATATATATTTACACACACATATATATGTATTAGTTCCTTCCATTTTAACGTTGAATAATATTCAATATTATAGATATGCAACAGTTTCTTTATATATTTATCCATCAATTAACATTTGGGTTGCATTCGTGACCTAGCTACTACAAGTAAAGCTGTTCCAATGATTTATTTTTAAGTCTTAGTATGGACATATACTTCCATTTATCTTGGGTGAATATGCATAAGTAGAATGGCTCGATCCTGCAGAAGGTATACATTTAACTTCTCAAGAAACTACCAGACTTTTCCAAGGTGGCTAGATCACTTTACACCTCTACCAGCAGCTGATGAGAATTTCAGTTCCTCCTGTTCCTGAAAGTATTTAGAGTGGTCAGGCTCTTCAACCTTTGCCCTTCTGATATTTGTAATGGTTTCTCACTATGGTTTCAGTTTCTATTTCTCTAATTATAGCTGATGCTATTTTGCTAAAGAATTTTTTAAATCTTTTTGCCATTTCTACTAAATTGGGATACTGTGAGAGTTCTGGATACAGCTCTTTTAATCAGAAATATGATTTCTAAATATATTCTTCCAGTCTATAACTTGCCTTTTGATTCTTTTTCTAATATATTTTAAATAGAAAATTTTAATTTTAATGCAGTCCAATTAAAAACATGGTACTGGATACTGAACCCTGAGGTATTCTACTTCTAAGTCTTTTTAATTTCTTTTTTTAAACAAGGTCTTGCTAAGTTTCTGAGGCTGGTCTCAAACCTGTGATCTTTCTGTCTCAGTCTCCCAAGTACTGGGATTACAGGCATGTGCCACCACACCCATTTCAATTTTTTCTTTATGGATCTTGCTTTTAGTACCATATTTTAAAATATGTTTATATAAGCCATGGACATGAAGATTATTGTTTTGTCTTATTTTAAAAGCTTTATTGTTACAGATTTTACATTTTTATTCATGATTCATTTTATTTTTGTATATGAAATATGTATAAAAGTCAATTTATTATATTTTTGCTTATGGATTTTAATTATTATTATGGCTACTGAATTACCTTTAAACACTTTTGTCAAAAAAAGTTGTCCACATATATAAGGGTACATTTGGCTATTCTAGGTCTTCTGTCTTTCCATATAAATTTAAGGTTAAATATGTGATTAATTATAATAAATTAATGAATAAAGATCAACTTACATAATATGCATGTAATATTATAAGTATATGCAAAGTAATATTAAAATATAAACAAAGGAATATTTATTTCAAAGAATTCCTAAAAAAGTAAAAATTATTTCAAATTATTTATAGTCCAGTTGGCATAACAGATGCATTAAATTGGTCCCTTATATCTAAAAGGTGTATATATATATATATTAATATATATATATATAAAGATTTTGTCATCTAGAGAATTGCATTATCTCGGAGCTGGTAAGAATGATAAAGTTCAACTCTCTCCTAAGCCTTAGAAAAGACAGAGAAATTTTCAGAGGATTAAAATTCTACTATCTAGATCAGGCAAAATTAAGATTCATGTATCAGGTGATGTGGAGAATGCGACTGCCAGAAACAGGTTAACATTTGCCTTGGAAAGGTCTGAGGATCATGGAAAGCCATGATTAGACTGTTGGACTCACTGAAAGCAGCCTGTCCCTCCAAGGTCAACGTTCCTGTGTCTCTTGCAGGCGCCTACTCCCAAACCTACCACTTGTCAAACATTGTCTCAAGGATCTTATGCAAATCCTCAGCGGTTTTATTGCTAACCCCTATCTCAATGACTCTCTACAATAGTTCTGCAGCCAGCCCAGTTAGACTTTAACCCCTAGACCTCCGCTATGTGTTTACTAGTTAAACTTTACCTCCTGGGCTCTGAACGCATGCAGTAGCATCCATACCTCAACCTCCCTCCTCAAGAATGAATAAAAGCTGTGGACCAGTGTCCAATGGGGCCTTTGCCTAAGAGTGAGGCCCCCTGGCCTGACCCTTTCAATCTGCTGTGTCTGCGTCATTCTTTTCCTCTCAGGTGCATCACAGGATGGTAACCAACAAGGTGAGCTCTGAACAGTATATTTTACATTATCTTCATCTGACATCCCAACATTCACTTAGTGAAATAGGTTTTATTCCAGAAATAAATGGATATGCTATCACTAATGATATATTTTGCTTTGTGCATAAAATATAGCTGTCTGTACCAATAGTCTGTAATGGAAATTTAATGTGTCTTGATCTTCTTTCATAATGTAGATATTTATTTATCTTCCACATCATGGTCTTAATGAAGTTGATTTTATCTTAAAATTCTGAGACATTTGCTCAATTTCCTTCAATAGACTCTATTTCACTTTGAATTTGGCCCAATCATTTTAGCAAGGTATTTAATATCCATATTTGAAAATGATAGTTTTAGCTCTTAAAGTATATATATTAGCACCCCAAATATTAAACTCTGTAGTATCTTTTTACAGATTTGAAATAAATGCGTGCAAAGTATTAGTCAGCTTATTAAGTAACAGAAGTATGGGAGACCCAGAAACTGACTCAGGAGTAATTCAGGACTGCCTTATCGAGAGGGAAGAATGGACCTTGCCCTGGTGAGCAAGAGTAAAATTATCCGTGAAATATTTTATTTCCTATTTCAACTTCTATATGCATGAGAATAATAGGGATAATTCTACATAGTATTCTGGATAGGAAAACAATTCCCATGCTAAAATGTAACAAAAATATCTACCAGAGAAAACTCATTAAAATATACTTTGCTCTGGAGATTATAGGAATACTCATGGGCCAATGGCTTTTTAACTTTGAAATTCATTTTTCTTTCTTTTTTTTGGTTTATTGACTTCATAAAATTCCATTGATTGTTTTACAGACTATTTGAAGGGCCCTATGAGAAAGCTATTGTAAGATTAAGCAACCCCTTTAATATTATCTCACTGTGCTATTAACATTAGTAGAAGAAAATTAATGTCCTTCACTTCAGCCACCAAATATCATCATCATTAACGCAATTGTGACAAGCACTGTGTTTCAAAGCTACTCTCCCATAGCTTTGACCTTTCCAACTAAAACCTCCAAATGACCGTTAGCCAGTTCCATTATAATGCTTCTCAAATTATTATAATTTACATTTTTGGATGCATTGCCACATTGCTGCAAAGTTTGATAACAAGAAATGTATTTCTCAGAATAGCAAGTAAAGTAAGAAAAAGAAGCTAGCATAAGAACAATACTTCCATCTCTAGAAGATATTTTTGTTGCCATGAAGAAAAAATGCTTTATGCAAAGTTTCATTGTGATAAAAATCATGCTCTCTGGTCAGTGATGTAAACAACAGAATAGTAATACAACTATAATAATAACAATAGTATATACATAGAATAAGCATAGCCTGGATTGTAAAAGTACAATGATTTTCTACTTTGAAATTGATAATACCTCAAAATTTAAAAACGATCAACCCAAGAAAATGGGCAATTGAACTGAATAGACACTTCTTGAAAGAAGAATTACAAATGGCCAATAAATATATGAAAAATATTCAACACCACTAACACTCAGGGAAATGAAAATCAAAACTACATTAAGATTCCATCTAACTCCAGTTAAAATGGCATTCATCAAGAGTGCAAACAATAATAAGTGCTGGAGAGGATGTGGGGAAATAGGAACTCTTATGCACTATTGGTGAGAGTGTAAATTAGCAAAACCACTATGGAGATCAGTATGGAGGTTCCTCAAATAACTAGAAATGGAACCACCAAATGAACTAGCTGTACCACTCACCACTCCTTGCTATCTTTCCCAAAAATTAAAAGTCAGGCTTGGTGGTGCATTCCTGTGATTCCAGTACTTGAGAAACTGAGACAGGAAATTTCGAGGCCAGCCTCAGCAACTTAGCAAGACCCTCAGCAACCTAGGGAGACCCTGTTTTAAAATAAAAGATAAAATAAGGCTGGGGGTGCAGCTCATGGGTAGAAAGCCCTGGGTTCAATCCCCTGTACCTCCCCCCAGAGACACACTAACAGTTACAATACCATAGTGATATTGCATATCCATGTTTATAGCAGCATAATTCACAATAGCCAAACTATGAAACCAAACTAGGTGTCTGTCAACAGATGAATGGATAAAGAAAATGTGGTATCTATACACAATGGAGTTCTACTCTCCCAAAAAGAAGAACAAAATTGTGAAATTTACAGGAAAATGAATGGAACTAAAAAGTATTATACTATGTGAGACCAGCCAATCTCAGAAAGTTAAGGGTCATTTGTTTTATCTTATGTGCAGAAGCTAGAAAGTAAATAGAAAACAAAAGGGACATCAGATAAATGAGGAGAGAAACCAGTAGAATAGTGGAAGGGGATTGGGATGGGAGGTGGGGAGGCAAAAAAGGGGAACTGAGGAAGGAAACAGATTAAATAATGTTATAGCCGGGCATGGTGGCACACGCTTGTAATCCCAGTACTTGGGAGGCTGAGACCAGAGGATCCAGGCTCGCGGCTAGCCTCAGCTACTTAGTGAGGCCCTCCACAACTTAGTGAGACCCTGTTTCAAAATAAAAGGATAAAAAATAGTACTGGGGGTATAGCTCAGAGGTAGAATGTCCCTGGGTTCCATCCCCAGTTCCAAAAACTAAACAAAAAAAAAATAATGTTATGTTCATATATGAAGGTCTCACTAGCAATTTCACTAACATGTACAGGCAGGGAGGGATATGGGCGTGATATGGAGGGAAATATACCAAGTGATTATGTGCATGTATGAATGTGTCATTTAGAATTTCACTATAATGTATAATTACAATGCACCAATAAAAACATAAACATTTTTCATTGCCAAAAAACTTTTTTAAATGTCTTTATGGTTCAGCTATTAAAGAAAATTCTCAATTCCTCTGAAGAACAGGCAAGGGCATTATCAAAGCTCTCTTTGAAATCTTGAGTTTCCTTTCATATTTAGCAATAAAACAAATTAACCACATTGCAACAATTTTGAAATTTCATCTTTAGACTTTGTCACTAAAATCTTTAGAACTTTGTCACAAAAATCAAGGAGATTTCTAATAGAAACCAGTAAGCAATTCTAAAGAATGTGTTAATCCAGAGACCTCGGTCATAAATTCATAGCTAAATAGAACACAGTAACTAGATTATTACTTAAAATAAAAGCTTGTTGTTGGAAGAAAATAAAGTTAATATTGTGTTGTCTGATTATTTTCAAAATTATATTGTAAATATAATGTTTCTGAGATTTTGAATGTGTGAACATGTACATTACAGTTTTTGAATTGTTTCTATTTATCTTTATATGAGCAAATATTTATCTGAAGCATATAGCTAAATCTTTTGATAAGGAAGTTATAGTCACATTATTCTTGAAATTTTAGTAAATATATATTAAATTTTAGTGTTGCTTTAACTGGACCAGGCTTTGTTAGCTTTTATATTTTTTCCAAAACAAAGAAAATAATTCTGTTAAAGCTACAGGGAGGGAAATAGTAGGCAGAAGTAATTATAGAATTGGAACTTCTCCAGAACACTGAGGCTAACATCCTGATTAATAGAGCAGCATCTTTTATAGGCACAAGTGATTTCAGATGAGCCTAATCCATCAGTTCCTGCTTCCCCAAAAGGCCTCTTCTAATTCCTGCTGGAGCAATGGCCACCTGGTAAGTAAGGTAGGTGAAAAAATTTCTTTTCAGCATACAGTAACTTCCCAAATCCATACCTTTGCTTACTTAGGCAGTCTAAAAGAGTTGTCAATATAAAAATATTCTATCCTGTTTTCGAAAGAATTTCTAAGAAGTTATAGCATAGAAGTTATAAACATGTACAATCCAGACATAAAACACTAAGTAAAGAAACCCATTTTTCCTCATTTTGTAAATAATGCCAGTGACGTGAGAGGCAAAAGTATATCTTCAGAACCCTCCCAGCATACTACATACAAAGTGGTAAACAAATGTTAAGTGAATGAATTGCTTGAATCATGATACTGAATTTTTAGGAGGATAGTACCTTAGTTCAGTCAGAGAGATAAAATAAAGAACTTAAGTTACACTGGAATTGCTGGTATATCATTAAGTTTCTTAATGATTGAAAATAATCATCAGATTATTTTCCTAATTTGTAAAGGTCAGGTCTGAGTGAACTTGATGATTACATATAATGATTAGAAGAACTTGGTAAAAATGACTCATCACTGTCACATATACACAAAAAAAAAATGAATGAATAAGTAACGGAAACACACACATACATAATCTTAATACTGAGGAATAATGTCTCCAATTTATCTACTGCTCACGAGTTTCTGCCTGGAAGATACCAGAGTTAATAGAGTTTACAAAGATTACTTAAACACAAACAAAAGAAAATTCACAACAATTTACTTTTCTGTTAATAAGTTGGTCTTTATATATTAGTTCTGAACACATCAAATGAATTTTGTCTTTGTATAAGTCATTGTTCCCCAATGATAATAATCTACTTATGTTTGTGTTAATGAGGAACATAAACTCCTGTGGAGAGCAGGCTGTGCCCAGCTCTGAGTTACTCTATTTTGTAAAGCAAGTTTGCCATGAGTCACTCCCTTTTAAGTACATATGCTGAGTAGAATGACTGTACACCTTGTTTGTTCAAGTAAACTACCACTATATGCACAGCGCAACCATAAGGAAAAAAACTGATAGATAAATTAATTATGCTAATAAAAATGACCACCTGTGAACTTACCAAATTAAAATCAGCAACACCTGGATGTATCGGCGTGTTAACCTACCTCATATCAGAAATCCAGGTCCATGAGCTGATCGAACACAGGCCACTGAGCAAAGCAGCCCCCCATTTGAAACTCATAAAAGGAGGAGCAATCCAAGATTGGTCATGGTTGCAACCAGACCCCATCATCTGGTCACAAACCTTTACTAGGAAAATGGTCATACTGCTGAACTTTGATTCTCTGTCCCCAGGCTTCAGCCCAGGCTTCAACTCAGCGAGGTTTCTCCTCTCTATGCCAACAGAGCAAGACCCACTCTCAAGCTGACAGATCCCTCAAACTGTAGTCTCACCTGGAACCTCCCCTTGACAACTTTTTAGGACTAGTGCATTAAATCTCTTATCTGACCACGAAGGGTGGTTCTCTGCTTCTGTATTTGCTCTCTGCTTTTGCTCCCAGTTTAGCCTCCAGATTCCCTGTGCCACTTGGACCCTTTCTTAGCCTTTCTGTAATCTACATATGTCATCTTGTAAAGTGTGATGTGTGATTTGAGTGTTATAGATATTAGAAATTAAGAAGGTATTAAAAGAACTTATGATTGCCTTGGTCATGACATCAAGTAAACCATGGCTACATGGTTGAAGAGCAACCAAGGAAAGTGATGTCACTTATGAAAATTATGGAAATATCAAACATGGTTGGTCTTATATTAATGACAGCTCACCCATGACAATTAGCTGCTATAAAATTATAACTAGTATTTGAATCCGAGTCTCAAGTATTCAGTCACAAATGATTGTAGAACATCGGGAAAGGTAGATTGGCTATATTTTAGGATGTTCAAGTTTCAAAGCAAACATCTTTGCTTCCTGTAACCAGAAAGCTGTCAGTGTGTTCCAACACACTGTTTTTAGTCCCAGGTCTGTCATTTTTTAAAAGAGTAATTTCTTAGACTAAAACATTTCTTAACTTTCTCTGGACATGTATTTGACTATATCTATTGTACTATATTTTAACCTAAGTAGCATTGCCTTAGTTTTTCATGAGGAACAGAAAAAATATCAAAACTTGGGGCTATAATGAAGATTAAACAGCACAAGATTAAATAATACAATAGAATTAAATATTATAATATGTAAATATTAACTCCTTAATTCCTAACTTGTTATCACTTTTGTTTCTTACAAAACCAAGAATCCCAAAATAGATATTCCTAAAAATTGACAATATTTCTGTCTCAGCCAACAATCTCACTGCTATACTCCAAAAAGACTTAGAGGAATGAAAATTTATTTGCTCACAGTTTTGGGAGATTTTGGGGTCCCTTAAGGTAATTCTTGGCTGTAAGCATCTGTAAAAACAAAAAACAAAGCTGGGCATGGTGGCGCACACTTGTAATCCCAGTACTTGGGAGGCTGAGACAGGAGGATCCAGATTTGCGGCCAGCCTCAGCTACTTAGTGAGGCTCTCCGTAACTTATTGTGGCCCTGTTTCAAAATAAAGAATAAAAACTAGGGCTGGGGGTGTAGCATGGAGGTGGAATGCCCCTGGGTTCAATCCCCAGTGCCACAAAAAAAAACCCAAAAAACAAGTTACATACACATAATCTACAATGGCACAGAGTAAACATTTTCATTTCAAAATGGAGAAAGAGGCCTGTAGTAAGAAAGAACAAGACCAAAACAGTATTGAAATCCTGCAGGGCAAGCACTAGATCCTACAGCCTCACATCTGGCATCTGGGGCACTTGGTGGTGAGATACAATCTCCAAGGGGCCCTGGCAGCCCTGCCCCTGTAGACTGGATGATTGCAATGGGCAGAATACTGGCTCTTCTAGCCTGTGTCCATGGCTTGTAGCTTGCAGCCTTTCTTCATGGTCATTCCACATTTCTGGCATCTCTAAATCACAGGGATTTTTCTTGCAACCTCTGCTTCACCCTTAGAGCTTCACAAATTGCCCAATCTGGGCCTTCTTTTAGAGATTTCAACCCTGACAAATGTTGCCTGTTTTTCCAGGCCTTCCTTTGAAATCTGGGGGGAAGACTCCATGACCACTTTTTTCCCAACAAAACCAGCATTACATGGGCACCGAGATTGACTGCCAGCAGGAAAGGTAGTCACACAGTTTAATCAGTCCATCATCTTTAATCAGTCCATCCACATGGTCAGACTTAGAAATAGCTATGACCAGCCAGGCGTGGTGGTGCACACTTGTAATCCCAGTACTTTGGGAGGCAGAGACCGGAGGATCCGGGTTCGTGGCCAGCCTCAGCTCTCTCTCTCTCTCTGTCTCTTCCTGTCTCTCTCTCTCTCTCTCTACTTAGTGAGGCTTCTGCAACTTCGTGAGACCCAGTTCCAAAATAAAATATAAAAATAGGGCCGGGGGTGTAGCGTGGAGGTAGAACGCCCCTGGGTTCAATCCCCGGTACCGCAAAAAAAAAAAAAAAAAGAAATAGCTATGACCAACTACTCTGATACAAATTTCTATCTCGATCAACATTCTTACTACTATACTCCCAAAAGACTGACCACACAACTTAAAGGAAGGAATACTTATTTGCTCACAGTTTTTGGAGATTTGGGGGTTCAGTCCATGTGAGGCCAGCATCTGAGGAGTTCAAGGCATGGTGGCAGGGAGTGGAGAGGAGAACGCTAAAGTGCACTCTTGCATCTCACATCATGGAAGCCAGAAGCAGACAGATCATACTCCCAGGAACCCCTCCATAGCAACCATGCCCCACTTCCAACATTGCTTGTTTCCATGAGGGCTAGAGGGACATTCTAAATCCAAACCATTACAAATATATACATATTAACTCCCTAATTCCTACTTTTGTTCCTTTTAAAACCAAGAATCCAAAAATATGTATTCCTAAAAACTGACAAGTAATTGTACAATAGAAAATGGAGTGCTTCCAACCAAATAATTTATCTAGGAAGCCAATCCAAGAAGAACAATGAGAAAAAAAGAGAGTGTAGGTTCCACATTTTTATTGGATTGATAGGGAGATTAACAAGTAACCATTTAGAATAAACTGACTGTATCTCTCTTTGGTCCTTAATTCCATTTTCAACACAGATCACAGAGGGTTCCATCAAAAGAAATGCTTTATCAATTCAAGAATTTCAAATGTAATTGTTCCTTTTTTAATGTAACAGAATTTCAAATTATGTAAATTATCACTGGGTTGTCTTTTACAGCCAAACTGATTCAATATGGTAATATTTACAAACTATGAATTTGAAATTCAGGATTGGCATAAGACTAAAGAATAATCAACAAAAAGCAAGATGTCTCCTTTTTCTCCTGGCATTATCATAAGCAATTGTAAATACTTATGTACACAGCGTTCTTCCTGGATACTTTATAAATACCTTGAGATTAAAGACTGGACTTTTCTATTTCTATTTTTTATGTACCTGGCATAGCATTAAAATACACATTAAATGTACATTAAATTAAATTAAATTGAAAGATTAAAAATGACCCTTATGTGGACATAGCGGAGGCAAGGTTTCTTTTTCAAACAAATATAGTTTCATTCACCTCTATTCTGCTTATGGCATGGAGTTTGAAGTACATATCATGAGTCCATGCTAATAAATTATCCTAAAGGAAGCTGTCATGTAACCGTCATATGCTGCACAATAAAGTGCAACATAACTATGTCTACAACAAAAATCTCTGGAGTCCTTAGTGCTCAAAAGTCATTGGCAATAGAAAAATATCTTTCAATCTTACATGTTTGCAATAAAAACTGAAATGACAAATATCGTCATTAAAACTATGCTTCAGTGTCTACAGCTTAGGCAGATGCGTGTAGTGAGATAGTCCTGGCTATGGACTTAGATATATTTCAGATACAGAAAAGTTTAGAATTGGTTAGAAAATCAAGTTTTTATAATTTTCAGCATAGTGCATCAGAGTCTTTTCAGACTCTGAAGGTAAAGGGAGATAAAAGAACATATGCCCACCTAATGATAAGCACATACCTCATACTGTGAATAGAATGTCTTAAAAAGAAATATGCTTCATGCAGGTGCAAACTGGTAAATTTTAAGAATTTAAATGAAACCTTAATTTTCAAGCATTACAATTTGAGTACTAAGGAATCAGGATATCAGGCACTAATAGAGATATTGTTATTTTGAAGTGCTATGATTCAAATAGAGCACCTGTAGCATTTTCTGCAAATGGGATTGAATTATACAAGGAATATTCATTTCTCTTCAGATAAAATTACCTCTACAGAACAATGCTTTTAACAAGTCTGCAGTGGTAGATGTCAACACATGTGTGCCCATTTTCTGAAGGAAATATATAACTTTCAAGAAGTAGATTTCATAATACTATGCAGTAGTCATTTCTATATGTTCTTATGATCCCTAAGTAATGTTAATTCTTACATGTTTTGCTCCTATTACTCTTCTACTTTTTAGCATTTCATTTTGAGATGATTATGGATTCACATTGGTATTGTTTGAATGTGGAATGTCCCCCCAGAGGTTTACGTGTTGGACACTTTGTCCCCAGTGCAGCAAGGATCAGAGGAGGGGATTTTAGGAAGAGATTGGATCATGAGGACTCTAACGTCCTCAGTGGATTAATCCATTGATGGATTCATAGCTGAGCAGACTAGAAGGAGGTCGTGAAAACTATAGGGAGTGGGGCCTAGTGGAAGGGAGCAGGTCCTTGGGAGTGTGCCCTTAGAGGCTATATTTTATCCCTTAACTCCTCTCTCTCTCTCTCTCCACCCCACTCCCCTCCTTCATGGCTGCCCTGAGCTGAGCCGCTTTGCTCTACACTCCCCTTTCACCATGATTTCCTGCTTCAACACAGGCCCAGAAAAACTAAAGCCAGCCAACTATGGACTGAAACCTCTGAAACTGTGATTCAGAATAAATCTTTCACTGTGTGCATGTATGTTAACACTAAACTGATACTCATTGTGATGTGAGACTACAATGCACCAAAAAAAATATAAAAATTAAAAAAAAGAATAAATCTTTCCTCCTTTCAATTGTTTTTCTCAGATACTATATCCCAGCAATGAAAAGCTGATTAACACACACCTAGCTATAAGAAATAATACAGAGAGCACTATAGTTTTCATCCATTTTCCCAAGGTAGAAACATCTTCCTTAACTATATTATAAATCACAAGACTATTGGCATTTATAAAAATTCTTTGGCCTTTTTCAGGTACATTGTCTTATATACACTATGTGTGAAAAATTATGTATGCACACATGGTGTGTGCATGTATATGTATGTATTCATTTTTATGCTACTTTATCATATGTTTCTATCCCTGTGACCACCAAGGAGTAGAGATATAGAATAGCTTTATCACAAGGATCCTATATGATGCCCTCCTACAGCTATAGCCACAACCCTCCACTACCACCTCCAACCCCTGGCAACCACTAATCTATATTTATCTCTATCACTTTGTCATTTACAGAAAGCTGTATGAATAGAATTATATAGTATATAACCCTTGATATTGACGTTTTATACTCAACATAATTTTCTGACTTGGATCTATCCAAGTTGTGCATGTTCATAGTCTCTTTAATGACGAGCAATAATTCTGTGACATTGAAGCACTATAGGTTTTTTAACAATAACCTATTAAAGTTTCCATTTTGTGGCTATTATAAATAAAGCTGTCATAAACACTTGTGCATTGATTTTATGTGAACATAGGATTCCATTTATAAGAAATATATGCTCAAGAGCATAAGTGCTGGAAAAAAAGGGAAGCACATGTTTGTTTTCTTTAAGAAACTGCAAACTTGATTTTAGAGATGAAGTACCATTTTCACTTCTTGGTAATGCACTAGTTATCCATTTTCTCCTCATCTTTTCTAGCATTTGAAGTTACCACATTTTAAAATTTTTATTTGTTTTATAATCAAAAAAAGTAGTGACACCTCTTTTTGGACTTAGTTTGTATTTCACTAATGGCTAATGATGTTGAATATATTGTTATGAGCTTATTTTCCATCTGTAGATACACTGCAGTCAAATTTTTCTTTCCACAATATCTTACTTGTCCTTTTATCCTGTATCATACAAACAAAGTTTACTAGGCCTTTGAATTTATTCATAGGTATAAAAATATCTCCTCTGCTACATAAAAAAGATGAAATTTCTCTGAATACACCTAGAAGGTAAAAATATGTTTTTATTTTCATGTAACTTTATGTTGCTACTTATTGACCTTTACCTGTAGCTTGAAGTTTTCCCTTTAGCATTTCTTATTAGGCAGGTCTAGTGGTGATAATTTTCCTTAGCTTTTATTTGTCTGAGGAAGTTTTTATCTCACCTTTATTTTTTAAGGACAATGAGTGCTGTTGGGGATTTATTTTTGGTTGGAAGATTTCTTTGTTTTGTTTTTCTTATAACTTTCTGGATATATCTGCCCATTTATTCCTGACTAGCAAGGTTTCTGCTGAAAAACCTATTGATAGTCTTATAAATGTTCCCTTGCATGTAATGTAAGAAGTCACTTATTTTTGCAGATTTTAGAATATTCTGTTGTTAATTTTTGACGATTTAGTTATAATGTGTTTTGGTGTGGGACTCTTTGAAATTATCTAACATGGGGTCAATTGAGGTTCCTGAATATAGAATTCCACTTCCTCCCCTAAACTTGAGAAGTAGTCTCCCTTTATTTGTTTGAATATATTTTCTATCCCCCTCTCTTCTTCTCCTGGTGATATTTAGCGATGGTGCCCCATCAGTCTTTTAAGGTATCTTTACTCTCTTTGAAGTTTCTTTCTCCTCAAAGTTATTTCCAGTTATTTGGTTTTACATTCACCAAATTGTTCTTCTGCTTGATCTAGTCTGGTGTTGATACCCTCTATTTTTTAGCCTAGTTATTGTATTTTTCAATTCTATGATTTTAGTTTCATGCTGTTATATTTTCTATCTCTTTGTTGAAATTCTTAGTTTTTTTCATTTTTATTCTCCTTACCTTAGTGATCATTTTTTGCCTGCTTCTTTGAATTTTTTTTTTTTTTTTTGCGGTACCTGGGATTGAACCCAGGGGCGTTCTACCTCTGCGCTACACCCCTGGCCCTATTTTTTATACTTTATTTTGAAACCGGGTCTCACGGAGTTGCGGAGGGCCTCACTAAGGAGAGAGAAAGAGAGAGAGAGAGAGAGAAAGAGAGCTGAGGCTGGCCGCAAACCCGGATCCTCCGGTCTCCGCCTCCCAAAGTACTGGGATTACAAGTGTGCGCCACCATGCCCGGCTTGCTTCTTTGAATTTGCTATTAAGTTAAATCACATATCTACATTTTATTATGATTGGCTTTTGGAGATTTACCTTGTTTTATTTGGAACAGATTTCTCTGTTTCTGTATTTTCCTTAACTCTTTTTGTGTTGGTTTCTGCATGTTAGATGAAACAGGCACCTCTCCCAGTCTAGAATAGTCTGATGTAAAAGGTGTTCCTCCTCAGTCAGCCCACATAGAGGTTCTAATCCCTGTCAACTCTTTTTGTTTGTCCAAACCTCTTTGTTCTTAGTGGCCCACGGTGTATTAGGGTGTATCCAGTGGTGTTGCCTTGAGAGCAGTGAGACAGAAGCCATTTTCTCAAGACGCAGCTTGAAGGGAATGGATGTTGGATATGTATTCTCTTTCTTTCCTTGTGGAGAAGCAGAGAGCTCATGTTTATCCCACTCATTCCATTCTATATCATTCAGATTGCTTTCTTTGGAATAAGGGAGATAGTTACTTAATATTTGCAAGTCTAAAACCACCTTTTTTTTTAATCTCTATGGTCTAGGAGAACCAAGAATGGAGAGTTTAGAACTCCCATAGGTTATTTAGAAGCCAATCCCTTGGGTTTGAGCTATAAAATTATGGTGCTCAATGTATAGAGACTACTTCCAGGGATAAACTGAAGACCTGCTTGTATTCCCAGAGCAAGCCAGAGAAGAAGATATGCAGAATACTGTCCCTCCTATTCTTGTTGGCAGAGGTGCCCAATCTCTTTTCAAAAAAGAGGTTGCAGGGTTGGAATTATCTTTGGAAGAAGGTGGGGGACATGATTACTCTCCTGATCAGGCAAGCTGAGGTCTCCTATCCTCCCTGCAGGAGGATACTTCTGGATTGGAGTTATCACTGAAACAAGCTGGGAAAGAATCCACAAGGAGAGATTGCTTTTCAGGCTCAGCCATAGAGAAATCTCCCACTCTTCCTCCAATGAAATATTTCTGTGATCTATTTAAAGAAAGCCAAGAAACTCCTCTCTCTCTCTCTCTCTCGCTCTCTCTCTCCCTCTCTCTATCTCCTTCCACCTACTGCCACCATGCCCTGAGAACTGCGGTTCCCAGCCTCACGTGGACTGAGCCCGAAACCATGAGAAAATAAATCTTCCCTCTAAAAAAAAAAAAAAAAAAGAAAGAGAGAGGAAGGCAAGAAATAAGGCATATGGAATGTAGACTCTCTCATTTAAGCTTTAAGAGGCTCGTTTTTTTTATTTGCTCTGTAATCCCCCAGATACAGGGTTGTTAGAGGATCATGGAGAGGTGCTGAAAAGTAGTCAAACCCTTTCCAGGGAGCAATTGGAGGCCCCGCTAGTCCCAAGGCTCTTGGGAGTATCTACATCATCCAAAACATTCCCTTTGTTCTTTGTGATTAAAGAAAATCTTTTGGCACCAAGTTTGTGCCGGTCCTCAAGCAAAGTGCTTTAAGAGCTAAGCCTTTCAGCAGGAACTAAATGTTGGGTACTGTATATGGTCCACTCCCTCACCCCTCAGAAAGAGGCTGAGAGGTAGGAATTTGTACAACTGTAAGGCACTGCGCTCAGCTTGGGGTTAGCATACAAAATATATCTCCCTGTTTGGATGGGGATATTTTCCCAGATATCTGGTGTATAGGAGCCTTTCATCTAGATTCTGGCTTTCTCTCACAGAGAATACATCTTTGTGTAGGTGTTTATGTGCTGTGTCTGTGGGAGGAGGGCTAGTTAGGAGCATCCAAATTCTGACATGTTGCTGATGTCACTATGAGCAGGGGTTTTATGGTTTTACTATCCAGTTGTTTTGTTTGAGGGTGGGAATTCATAAAAACCCAAACTGCTTCCACTGTATCCTCCTGCCCTTGCCTTGATTTTTAGCAAAAATATTCACTGTAATTCTTTGAGTTTTTTATTGAAGTTTGATTATAATTCAACTTAAATATGCAGATTTTTTCATAGAAGATATATATTGTGACCTTCACATTAAGTAAACATAATCACCAATACTGTTCATGTAACTCTTAATCTACTAGTACTATAATTTCCATAATATGGTGCTTTGTGCCTATGTATCTAAAGCTAAAATTTTGTGCCCTGTATAATTGCCACTTTTTAGAAAGGAAGATATCCAAGAATTCCGGAAACCATTTATGCTGCTTGTTTTGAAACCATGAAATACATTATCTTCTATATATCTTGATAAAATCATTATTTGACAGCACTAAAGATTCAGCTAAATGTCAAAAATCACAGACTGATGAATTTACTTAAATATCTACAGAATAGTCATGAATAAATTTAAATTTCAATATACTTTGGAAGTTGAAAGCACTAAGCTTCAGTAAATTTGTCTGTCCGTGGCACTGATTTTTTTAACCAACAAATTTCTAAGAACCCAAGAGAGCTCCAGCTCTCCATATTAAATCCTAAAGTAGTTTATAAATCATTGTTTAATATTTGAACATCTACAAAGTGCTCACATCAGTTCATCTTCTCTGAAACAGATACATCTCTAAAAGGGTGTACCACAGCAGCATCACTGCAAATAAAAAGAATGAAAGTGGAATTGTCATGTTTAATCACTTCTTTTCCTGAGAAGAAAGATTTAAGCATATGAAAATGGAATCACTCAAGTCAAAATAAGGCCAACTGCTGTGACTAATATTTCCATGATGAAACAAGCTTATTCATTTCTAATTCCAAGCACCTCGCACAGTATATGAAACATAATAGACACCTGAAAGTGTCTTCCCAAAGAATGAATGAATCAATGATTTAGAGGGACAATTGTTTTCTTTTGAAATAATGAGTCAATGAGTGAAGAAACAATCTGATGTCTTCACTAAGAGATAGAATACAAAAATGTTAAGTAACAAGAAAGCAGAAAAGCGCATGGATATTTAATCATGTAAACTTGCATTTGAGTCTTAGAAAATGTCTTCATCATAGTTTTCATGTTTGAAAAATGAAGAAATTATTATCCACCCAGCTAGATTGCAAACAATATGTGTACACAGAACTTGACCAATTAGTACTCAATAATCTGTTTCCTATCTTTTCCTTAAAATGAAACTCTTCAAAAAATATGACAAGAAGTAAAGCATGGTGGGCCACTCCTATAATTTGGGAGGCTGACACAAGGATCTCAGGTTCAAGACCAGTCTCAGCAACTTAGATTCTCAGCAACTTACTAAGACTTTATTCAAAATAAAAAAAAAGAAATAAAAAGGGCTGGGGGCATAGTTCAGTGTTAGAATGCCCTGGGGTTCAATCCCTAGCACCAAAATAAAATAAAACATGTTTACTAAGTAGAACTATAAAAGTTTTTATATTGTGATATTTAAATCACTTTACATTGCAGTAAAAAGACTATCCAATAACTATTTTGTATTCTTCTTAGTCCGGTGATTATTCATCATATGTCATATCCATCATTCGAGCTGGCACATTAATAATTATTGACTTATATTCTCAACCTTACACGTTTCCATACCGACTTCAAGTAGAAATTGCTTTGGATCTTGAACACTTATTCTTAGTCAGTGAGTTTCTAAACATTTTGTGTGTAAATTAAGTACAAGAAGGCAAATTGGAGTAACTTTTGTCCAAAGAAAATGCACTAGATTAGAGTCCATTCTTAAAAATACAATTATTGTACCAAAAAGATGGCCAAGATAGAGTCAGAGAAGCATTTTTAAAGTGGGTATAAAATACCAAAGGCCAGATGTGTTAAAGGCCAAATATAGACAAAATATCCTCCTCCCTCTTCACTTTCTTTCCTCCCTTCTTTTCTTGCACCTTTGCTTCTCCTTCTTCCATACTCCATTTCAGATAACATTTTTTTATGTTTTTATTGTTGCATTGTAGTCTCACATCACAATGAGTATCAGCTTGGTGTTAACATACATGCACACAGCTCTTGGTGTCCCTCCCCCCCGCTTCCCCCCCACATGTAGCACTGAGAATGATGTTGGTATAATCTCATATATACATATTATTTATGACAGTAATTCCATAGATTCACTACTTTCTTACCCTTCCCCTTCCCTTATACCCCTTCCCTTGCACCGCTGAGGGTTCTCCATTGTCATTGGAGTCCCTTTTGTGTCC
>PVJS01036601.1:0-20367 GCA_004027185.1 Glis glis | reverse complement strand
ACGCCCCCGGCCCTATTTTTTATACTTTATTTTGAAACCGGGTCTCACGAAGTTGCGGAGGGCCTCACTAAGGAGAGAGAGAGAGACAGAGACAGAGAGAGACAGACAGACAGGGAAAGAGCTGAGGCTGGCCACGAACCCGGATCCTCCGGTCTCCGCCTCCCAAAGTACTGGGATTACAAGCGTGCGCCACCACGCCTGGCTTTATAGAAATCTTTAGCTTGGATTAAAATGTAAATATGATCCCTTTTAACTTATGTCTATATGATTTTGAGAAAAACATGCATTTGTAGCACTCATTCAGTTTTGCCTGCTTCTTTTCTCCAATACTGCTGGAATGTTATCCTTGGAGGAGTCTTATCACTGTGGCCATTGCCAATGATTTAAAAATAATTATCCTCAGAGGTCTTCTCATGGGACTTTTGCATTCTAGAGAAGATAATCTTGCTCAAGAGCATTGGAAAGTTACTATTTGGATACAGGAACTCTTAACAGGTTTAACACGGCGGGATTACTAGGCCCACTCTTAAATGAAGATCAGAATTAAATAAAATAAATCATGCACATCAACAAGAAAAGTGCCTCAAATTTGACGATCCCAGTATCAAAACTCTTCAAACCCAGTCTTCACTGATATTCACTCTGTACCGTCCATGCAGTTGCACACCCACTCAGCCCCGATGGTCTCCCTTACTCCATCTCTTCCATCACTCATCGCATCCTGCCAATTTCCCCCCAAGTTCTCCCAGACATTTCCCCTTCTCTCCATCTTTCCTGCCAGCCTTCCAGTTTAAACCACTCGTATTACTCTCCTGAGCTACAGCAATAACCCCTGTCCCCCAAAGCCTCCCTGGCCTCATTCAATCCCTCACTGAAGGCCTCAGCGCCCGGCGGAGACGCGCTTCCCGAGCAGTCTGGCTGCGTCTTGGGTCCACAGTGCAAGGGTACTCCGACACTCGCCGGTCCGGCTGGTCCAGGGGTCCGGGCACAGTCCCCACGGTGGCTCTGTCATGAGAAGCCTGCGGTACTTCTCGCGGCCAGGTGGTGCGGGGCTTCGGCAGCTGGGCATCCCCACAGCTCATTTTCCTGAACAAGTAGTCGATAATCTTCCAGCTGATGTATCCACTGGCATTGTTTAAGGCTAGGCCAGTGTTGGAAGTGGAGATGTCCATAAGATGGTGGTGAGCAGAGGATGGAACCCACACTACAAGAACATGAAGAAGTCTCTGGAAACTCACATCATGCATACTTTCAAAGAGGCCTTCTATGGGAGATCCTCGGTGTGGCCATTGTTGGCTACCTCAGACCAGAAAAGAACTTTGATTCTTTAGAGTCACTTATTTCAGCAATTCAAAGAGACATTGAAGAAGCTAAGAAACGACTAGATTTACCAGAACATTTGAAACTCAAACATGACAATTTCTTCCAGGTTCCCAAAGGCAAAATAATGAACGGACACTGAAAAATCACATTATTTACTCATTTCACTGTTCATGACTCTGCAGTCACTTCTTGCTTATACTTTAAAGATAGAACATTTTCCTATAGCTGTAAATTAGTTTAGGCAGGCAGTACAATGTAGTTAACTATTATGTTTCACTGTGAAATTAAACCCATCATGATATTGTACTAAAAAGATTCATTTAGAAATCAAGTGGGTTTTTTGGTAATATGTTGAATAAAATGAATCACTAGAAAGATCTTAAGTGTCTTACAATGGAAATAAAATGTATATAAGTATGGGTAAGAAAAACAAGTCACTAATTTGAGCAAGAGCTGCTATGCTCATGGTATAGAACCAGTATCTACATACCTGTATAGCAAATGCTGCTAAACAGAGAAGGCTTATAAAAGTATTGCATTAAACAGAAGTTTGATAATTTATTAGGAACCTAAGGAGGAGAATACAGACTATTTTTGATATTTTGTGCATTAACATATAGACATGAAGACTTTTGTGCAGTTTTGTTTTGTGCGATTCCCTTGTGAAACCATTTCATTTCACTGTTTCTGTTTCTATGCAGAGTCGCCTCACTTCTAAGTGGCCTGGATTCCTTCTGCCTATCAGTTTCTTTTGATTGCTGTTTTAGGACAGTAAAATGAGTGTTTTTAAATTCTGTAGGTCTGGTTTTTGTGTTGGATAATGAGTCTTTCTTAAGAGTATTCTTGTTCTTAGCTGGGCGTGGTGGCGCATGCCTGTAATCCCAGCATTTGGGAGGCTGAGACAGAAGGATCACACGTTTGAGGCCAGCCTCAGTAATTTAGCAAGACCCTGTTTTCAAAAAAGGGAGTGGGGGCTGGGGATGTAGCTCAGTGATGGAATTCCTCTGGGTTCAACCCCCAGTACCAAAAAAAAAAAAAAGATATTCTTCAACATTTTTTCTTAACTTTGGTTCTTTTTTTCCTTTAAGCAATTACCAGTATCTATTTCTGCCATTTGGAATATCCTACAACTATACTTTATCTTTAGACTTCCTCAGGATTTAAATGAACACATAGCCATTCATTTACATGTACCAGTTTCTTAAAAACACAGAATGCTTATTTTTCCCCTAGGGAAACTAAGAGTCAAACTGTGAAATAGATATTTATATTAACGTAATTGTATGTTTCAGAGTAAATGTAAACTGTTGTAGCTATGTATGCACAATATAATTTAATGCTATTCCAAAGATTACTTGTAGCTTCAAGGAAAGGTATGAATAAAGTTTTAGGTAAATAATCTTCATACTTTGCATTTTTCCTGCAACTAACTATTATAAATTTTGGCCATTTAAATTCTTTTGTTTATATTGGCAAGAGGTTGAAATCTTTGGATATTTAGGAACTTAAGATATTGAAATCTTTGGATATTTAGGAACTTAAAGATACAGATAGATTTGTGCCTTCTCAGATAGGACACTGTATCATTATTCGCTTTAGTAACAGATTTGGGGTGGGGTGGAGGCAGAGTGGGAGGGTAAGTAAGGGTTGAAGTATGTGGAAGGTAATAAATTATATGGAAAAAAGCCTAAAGCTGTTGGAGAAAAGGGGATGCATGAGTAGATTCAGTTGGATTATGTTCTACTTTTTGGTGCATGACTTTATGACACAAAATGGAATTTGTGGCTTTTTAATTTCTCTATAAGAATATTTAGCAAAAATACATATATTTGTGGTGTTGGAGATTGAACCCAGGACCTTGTGCACGCCAGGCAAGTGCTCTACTGCCAAACTAACCCCCAGCTCTGAAACACAATTTTTTTTTTTTTTTGCGGTACCGGGGATTGAACGCAGGGGCATTCTACCTCCGCGCTACGCCCCCGGCCCTATTTTTTATACTTTATTTTGAAACTGGGTCTCACGAAGTTGCAGAGGGCCTCACTAAGTAGAGAGAGAGAGAGAGACAGAGAGAGGGAGAGAGAGTGAGAGAGCAGAGGTTGGCCGCGAACCCGAATCCTCCGGTCTCCGCCTCCCAAAGTACTGGGATTACAAGCGTGCACCACCATGCCCGGCTTGAAACACAATTTTTAATGTTAGAAATCCCATACTTGAAAGAAGCCTCAATTATCAGTAGCTTTATGAAAGAAACAAAGTTTAAAATATGGGATGTGTAAAGACAGATTTGAGTTTATTTTAGTCTGAATAGCTTGCTGCTAATTATGTTCTTGTTCACTATGTGGAAGTTCTTTGATGTTTTATTTTTTGTTAAATTCCACTGCTTTTGAAAATTGTATAATGTATTGTTTAGGAGTTTGTTAATTGTATCTACCTTTTTAAAAAAGTTTTATATTAAGTTTATATGTATCTAGTTTCATTTTGATTAATCTGAATGTTTTCAGGCCTTGAAATAAATCTTGAATAAGTGAAAAAAAATTCTCACTGAATCTGTAGTACTAAAGTAATGGTTTTTTTAATGTGCAACACAACCATGTCACCTCCCTGCTTAAAACCCCAGTATAATTCTGCTTTGCTCCTAGGAAGAACAAAACCAATAACACAGCACACAGCCTGTGAAAATCCTGGCTCTCAACGAACTGTCTGGCTTTATTCCACATCAATCTCCCCCCACGACTTTGCTTTGCCTGGCCTGTCTGCACTGGTCCTTTAGCCTGGTACATGCTTTATCAAATTAACCTGCATTCATCCTTGAGGTCATAGTGTTTCTTCCCGGTGAAATTTTCTAACTGTTCACAATGTGATATCTTCTTTTGTCCCTTCATATTTTTTCTTCATGGGACTAAAGATTGCATTTATATATTTAATTTGTGATTTCCAAAGCAGATCTCTCTTCTAGTAAAAGATAGTCACCACGAGGGAAGGGGCTATACCTATTTAAGCTCCCCATTTTATCACTAAAATGCAGCACCCTCCTAATACTTAACGGGAGCACAAGAAATACATATTTCATGAATGTATGAGTAAACAAGCACATGAAAAATAGAAAGGGCAGATTATCTTACTGGATCCATTGAATACAATATGAAATGTATGAATAAGTGTGCTATAGTATCTATTGCCTAATCCTAGGAATAAAAGGTAAGAAACAGAAATTAGAAGCACTTTAATTCCAAATTTCAAAATGAACCTGTTAATAAATGGGAGTCCCATTTAAACATTAAAACACATTTTTTCATGTTACATTTGCCCTTGTTTTTAACAATATTATGTGTATTTTCATTATGCATCTAGTTTACTTGTGTATAAAGAAAGAAACATTTCTTAGTATTAAAGTTAGAATGATTGACTATGGTGTCTGGTAATTAATTTTTCAAAAAATGAGCTAGGATTAGATAGTTATGAACTTTATAGTGCATATGATCAACAATATTTTGTATATTTACCCTATTTCTAAATGCCACATTTTTGCAGCATTATAAGGAATATTATTTTAAAAGTTAGATCTAGCATGCATCACATTTGACAAATTCATACCTAAAGCACCAATGTTTCTCTTTTAAATTTTTTAGTTAAAAAGATTTTAGTCATATTTGGAAAAGTAACCAAAGACCCAGAAAACGTTCTCAAAATCAGAATTTCTGCAGTGAAGAGGAATCATTAGTGTGTTTTTCCTCATGAGCCACTGCTGTTCGTAAACGTTCATTCCACTTTCGATTATGTTTGCCAGATTTGGTATCCTGCTGTTTGGGCCTATAAACAAGATGTCGTGTTCATGCAAAAGATTTTGTGTGTGTGTGTGGATAAATGAGTTGCCTGAAGGTGACCAGCCTGGGTACTTGTGTCCCGGGGGTCTTATGATGTCTCTCGGGACACTCATCTGGGAATGCTTTCTGGGGGCATGCTTCCATTAAGAAGATGAAAAACTAAATTATGATTGAGATTTATAGTTTCCAACTCTGAATTTCGGTCTGTAAGAAACTAACGCTGTGTTTTGCTAACAATAAAAATGAAATACGTTTTAAACACTTGAATACTTTGTTTATAGTGGACAATTTGATGATACTTAATCAAAATTTAATAATCAAATACTCTATTTCTGTATCTAAGGATATTCCCTATGCATATATTTTACATATGCATAAGACCTGTGGTCAATATATTTATCATAACATTGTTAATAGAGGGAAAAATTAAACTTGACCCAAACAAGCAATTGATTTAGTAAATTATGAAATATTCATCCAGTTGGGTACTTTAAATGAACATGTCATATCTGTAGGTACTTGTTATGGAGATTAATGCTTTTTCTCTTCCTCACTGAAAGTTTCCATAGTGGCATTCCACCCTAGAAAGAGTTGTGGTTTTTTTTTCCCATTCTTTATTCTGGATTAGTGGGAGACAGGCACTGATTCATGCTTCATAACGAGGTAGAACTAATCTGGTCTCTGTTGTTCCTCCTTCCACCCAGACAGAGGAAGGAGTAACCTGTCAAGTGGCTTAAAAGGAGGTCTTACATATGTGCTAGTATATTCATGAACTATCTCTGAAAGTCTGTAATGTGGGTATCCTTGAGAAAAGGAATTTTTAAGCAATGGAAGGATAAGGGGTGGCTTATTTTTCACTGCATATCCTATTGTTCTGCCTTAACTGTATGCATATATTAATTTTTCAAAGAAAAGTACATTTAAAATGTCAAAATATAAATAAATGCATTCTAATTTACTTGAGCACAATCTGTTCTTGGGAATAGTATGATTAATCAGCAGTCCTCCCCAAGTTTACTTATCCAGGCACCTATTGTGCCAGGCTCTTGGCTGAGCATCACGGCGGCCATCTCATTGCATGGTTCCATCAACTCTATAAGGTATAGTATAACGTATAGTTCGTGTATTGTCAGATGAAGACCATGGCCCAAGAGAAGCAAGTTATACAAGGTCACACAATATTTATTAGGGCAAAAGTATAAATGCAGATTTTTGCAATTCCAAAGTCCATGCTCATTTCATTATATCACACTGAGGTTCTGCCCTATAATCCACCTCATTCATGTACCCAGGGATGACCGAATTGAGCCCAGGTAATGGACCAGGACTACTGCCAGGTCATCAGGTGTCTGAGATCTGTGTGATGTATGTAAGTGCTTTGTGTTAAACCCAGGAAACTCTTATTTAACTGGCATATGGTTGAGTGTTGACTCCTATAGCTGAGCTAAAAATACCTTTTACTGATCAGGCTGCTAGTTCCTGGCAGAAACCCTGGAAAGATGGAGAATAGGACAGGTAATTCAGGGCCCCTATCACTCGTTTGTGACATCACAGGGCACTGGTGACCTTGTTTGGGAGCTTATAACAGAATTAGCAATGTGAAGCCTTCACTGACTAGTACATTGTGTTTATTTTGTATTTTAATTTAAACTACACTATGTTTTTCTTGGTATATTCATGAAATCTAAGCCACCTCATGGCATACTATTTCCTTTGGAGTAAGACTGATCAGTTCAGAGCTGAGCATGGTGGCCCACATTTGTAATCCAGGTAATTGGGAGTCTGCGACAGGAGGATTGTAGGTTTGTGGCTAGGTTCAGCAACTTAGTGAGACCCTGTTTCAAAATAAAGAATAAAAATAGGGCTGGGAGTGTATGTTGGAGGTAAAATGCCCCGGGTTCAATCCCCAGTATTGCAAAAAACAAATAAATAAATAAATAAATAAATAAAGGAATGATCAGTTCAACTCTTGACCACCACCTCCTAGCTGGTGGCTTTGGGCAACTTAGTGTTCTGTGACTCAGCTTTCTCATCTTTTAAATGGAATAATAAAGACTTAGATGATAGCTTTATTGCAAAGATTAAATGACAGAGTAGACATATATTACTTAGGGTACATGTTAAGTGCACAATGTCTTATCTATCATTACTATTCTATTCTAGAAATCAGTTGTATATTTGCCTGAGATTTTAAAACTGAAATATCCTTCTTATGTAGGAAGGATAATGTGAAAAGTAATAACTAGAAATTGTGGCAAGTGAACTAGATACTGAGTAAAATATTTCCCATTTATAGATCCTTTAAGGGGACTTTGATATATTATAAACTCAAGGCAGATTGAAATGAATTTCATAACTTTTATTTATTACTCAAATTGGTTAAATCAAGAACAAGCTTGAGGCATGAATGTTTTAGTGGTCTAGATGATAACAGAAGACATTAATTGTCAAAGAAATTAGATTATAGAATGAATACTCCTTTGATAGAGGACTAATATCACGAATATATAAAGTACTCAAAAACCTTAACACTAAAAACAACCCAATAAAAATGGGCAATTGAACTGAACACTTTTCAAAAGAAGAAATATAATTGGCCAATAAATAGATGAAAAAATGTTCAATATCACCAGGAATTTGGAAAATGCAAATAAAAAATACACGGAGATTCCATCTAACTCCAGTAAGAATGCCAATCATCACAAATACAAACAGTAACAAATGCTGGCGAGGGTGTGGGAAAATAGGAACTCATACACTCTGGTTTTTTTTTTTTTTTTTTTGCGGTACCGGGGATTGAACCCAGGGATGTTTTACCTCCGCGCTACACCCCCGGCCCTATTTTTATACTTTATTTTGAAACCGGGTCTCACGAAGTTGTGGAGGGCCTCACTGAGTAGAGAGAGGAACTCATACACTCTTGATGGAATTGTAAATTAATACAACCACAGTGGAGATCATTTTAGTGGTTCCTCAAAAATCTGCAAATGAAACTAACATATGACCCATATTTACCACTCCTTGGTATTTTTCTAAACAATTAAAGCAAGAATATTATAGCGACATATGTATATCCATGTTTATAGCAGCCAAATTATGGGACCAACCTCGGTGTTCATCAACAGATGAATGGATAAAGAAAATGTTTCATATACACACAATGGAATTCTATTCAGCCATAAAGAAGAACAAAATTATGTAATTTGCAGGAAAATGGATGGAACTAGAGAACACAGTCTCAGAAGGTCAAGGATTGTATGTTTTCTCTCATATTTGGAGGTTAGAGAGAAAATAGTAAATATAAGGGAACTTAAAAATTCAAAGAAAGACTTGTAGAGTAGTGGAAGGGGATTGGAGGAGGGAGTTAGAAAGGGGGAGAGGAGGGATTGAAGAAGGAAACAGTTCAAATAATATTATAGCAATATGTCAATATGTGAAGATATTACTACCAATCTCACTAACATGTGTAGGAAGGAAGTAGGGGGAGAGGGTTGGGATATTGAGAAAAATACACCAAGAGCTATGTGCATGTATGTTTTTATCACACTGAACCTCACTATGATGTATAATTGAAATGCATTAATAAAATAATTTAAAAATATTCACTAGCCAGGCATGGTGGCATATACCTGTAATCCCAGTACTTGGAAGACCAAGAAAGGAGGATTACAGGTTCAAAGACAGCCTCAGCAATGTAGTGAGACTCTCAGCAACCTAACGAGACGTTGCTTCAACACAAAAAATTAAAAGGGCTGGGGGTGTAGCTCAGAGGTAGAATGCCCTTGGGTTTGATCTCTAGTACCACACACACACACACACACACACACACACGCATCACTTAAGTTCATTGTATTATTATAAGCATGTACACTGATTTAAGTTTATAAAGAGCTGAATTGCCTCCCAGATAGAAGGTAAGAATTATTTTTCTCATTTGGTAGCACACACTGAATACATTTCTGAAGTGTGTGGGAGGGTAAATATGGCTGTTATTTTATCACTAAAAGATGTGTAATAGAAATACGTAAATATTAGTGCTTAAAGTGTTCAATATATCACTCTAAATATTGTTATATTTATAAATATCATGTTTATTTATGTTCACGCATGACGCCTTTTGAAATTATTCTTTGGCCACAATTTTTATCGAATTTAATGTTTTAACATTTGTTTAATTTTTATTATTGTTCTTCTGTTTTGTTTAATTCTTTATTGTTATTCTGACTGGCTCTCTACTATGATCTTTAGAAAGATATTTTTTCCTTTGTTGTCATATAAATTTGTCAAGTGACAAATTTGGGTTATGACTGAATTTTCTCAAATATACATACTTGTGTAATTCTCTCCTAGATAAAATATAGAAAATAGAAAGATGTTAGAAGTCTCTCCTCTGCCCCTCTCAGGGAATACCTCCTTAAAAAGGTAAACATATTCTGATTAGCACATACATTATCATTGTCTGTTTTTAAATTTCATGTTTTGAGATGTTAAACCTGGTATTCCTGGGATAAATCCCTCATATATTACATATATTGTTGGCTTTCTTTGCTAATATTTTGTTAAGATATTTTACACCTAGGTTCATGATAGGTATTAGTTTGTAGTATTTTTTTAAAATTTATCCCTGTCTAGCTGGGCGTGGTGGCGCACACTTGTAATCCCAGTACTTGGGAGGCTGAGACTGGAGGATCTGGATTCGTGGCCAGCCTCAGCTACTTAGTGAGGCCTCGGCAACTTAGAGAGACCCTGTTTCAAAATAAAGAATAAAAAAATAGGGCTGGGGGTGTAGCCCAGAGGTAGAATGCCCCTGGGTTCAATCCCCGGTACCGCCAAAAAAATTAATTAATTAATTAAATTTATCCCTGTCTGATTTTGGTGTCAAGGTAATATTGGCTTTGTAATTTCATTTTGAAAATATTACCACCTCTTATGTATTATGAAGAATTTATATAAGTTTGCCTTTTCCTTAAATGTTTGATAGAATTCATTTAGATCTAGCCCCCCCCTCTTTTTCATGATACTGGGGATTAAACCCCAGGTACTCTGCCACTCAGCTACATTGTAAGCCCTTTCTATTTTTATTTTTTTTTATAACAGGGTCTCACTAAGTTTCCCAGGCTGACCTCAAACTTTCAATCCTCCTGCCTCAGTCTCATGAGTTGCTGAGGTTATAGGCCTGGACTTAGATGTAGCTTAGATCTGGGCTTTTTTTTATGAGAAGATATTCAATTATTAATTCATTTCTTTTTACTTTACATAGATCAGTTAATGTCTCTACTTCTTGACAGATTTTAATTTGCATCTTTGTAGCTATTTATCCATTTTATCTAAATTATCTAATATGCTGTGATAGCTTATTCAAAATATTCTCTTATAATCACTTTAATTGGTTTAAGGTTTATGTAATTTTCAATCTGGATTTCAGCAATTTGTGGCTCCTGTTTTTGTTCTTCAATTCAAACAAAGGTTTATCAAACTTGTAAATACTTGTAAAGAACCAGCACTTGTCTTTCATTTTTTTTGGTTAAAAATGTTCTATTTTGTTTATTTCTCATCTGACAATGTTACTTATTATTTCCTTCCTGATACTTTGGAGTTTTTTTTTTTTTTTTGTACTTGGGTTTGAACTCAGGGGCATTCTACCTCTGAGCTACACCTACAACACTTTTTATTTTGTGGTTTTTTTTTTTTTTGGTGGTACTGAGGATTGAATCCAGGGGCATTCTACCTCCGAGCTACACCCCCAGCCCTAGTTTTTATTCTTTATTTTGAAACAGGGTCTCACTAAGTTGTGGAGGGCCTCACTAAGTAGCTGAGGCTGGCCACGAACCCAGATCCTCCGGTCTCAGCCTCCCAAGTATGGGATTACAAGCGTGCGCCACCACGCCCGGCTAGCACTTTTTATTTTGAAACAGGCTCTCACTAAGTTGTTGAAGCTGGCCTCAAACCTGCAATCCATCTATCTCAGCCGACCAAGTACTGGGATTACAGGTGTGTGCCACCATGCCTGGATGATTTTACTCTTCTTTATCAAGTTCCTGGAAAAACATCTTGGACTATGAATTTTAGATCGTTCTTCCTTTGTTTGGTAAGCTTTTAAAACTATCATTTTCCTCTAACCACAGCTGTTTAGCTGTACCTCACAAGTCTTATATCCTCTAGTTAATGAATAATTTAGAATTGTGCTGCTTAATTTCCAAATATTTGATATGTCTCCATTTTTTTCTGTTGTAAATTTTAATTTGACTCAGTTTTGCTCAGGGAAACAGCTTTTTATGATTTTCACCCTTTGAATTGGAAAGGATATAGAAAATTTGAACAGCATTATCAACTAATTTGACCCAACTGACATATATGGACCATGCCACTCAATAAGAATAAAATGCATCTGTTTATAAATGCACAAGAACATCATCCAATATAGGCCATGTGTTGGGACATAAGTCGTTCCATGTGATGTGCTTATAGAAGACATGAGTTCTCTTCCCCAAAAATGTTATATTTCTCAGTATGATTGAAATTACTGGCCTTTAAATGTCATAAAAATGAAGTTTTTAATTTTTCTTGGTAAATTATTGGTTGGAGTATTTCATGTTCTTTCCTCTAGAAAGATTCTACAAGGCCATGTAACCTTCACATTTTCCTTAACGTATGATGTGTTTACTTGGTTGGAGTTTGCAATTTGAAATACTTGTAATTTAATAAGAGATATATAACTCCTGGGTAAGATTTTAAATTATGAAAAAATAGGAAAGTATAGAGGTGAATGGAGTCAAGTTATTATAGGTGAAAATTGTACAGAAAAACACTCTGTTCTCCCCTTACGGGTCAGTATGGTTTAGGAGAAAAGTGGTTTTCTCACATTCTGCTGGTTCCTTTAGCAAAGGACCATGAGTCCAAAAGTGTGAGCAGACAAACCCAACGTGGATCTATCTGAGCTGCAGGAAGTTTAGGGGAAGGGGCTCCATACAGGAATGAGATCACTTATTTGCATCTATTTCACAGTAGTCAGAAGGACAAAATGAGATTTGGCTCTGATTCTGGGTCAAGACACACCCTCAGGCTTTAGTGACTATAGTAGTCTGCATTCATGTCTTCCTGGTATCCTTTCTCCCCTTCTTCTAAGAGAATATGCCTCCCTATCCACAGTGGGGTCTGTATTGTAGACTGGAACTATTGTGGACTGCTCAGGGCCCTGATTCCCTGGGACACCCCTGTTTCACTATCATTACCTTGGTATTCTGGATTTTTTGTTTCCAATGCAGTATCACCTCCCTGAGAAGAAAATAGGCTAATAAAGCTGGGATGCCCCAAATGATGGCACAGATCACATGCACCTGCCTCAGATATGGGTGAAGAGCTTAAGAGACAACCCCCAGAGGGTGGAGCTAAGAGTATCCGAAAACAACAGGTGAGGACTTACCTCCAGAGAGCAGATAACTGTCTGTTCAAAGTACCATCATTTCTGCTAAAAGATAACAGTTGTGTTCCTAAAATTCACTGCACTAACAAATGATGTAATAGAAATGACAAGGCTTGTGGGTGAAATTGGGCTAGGAGCATGCAATGGTATAAATGTGTCCCCTCCAAAATCCAGGTGTTGCTAATATGATAGTAGTAGAGGTGGGATTTAGATTCTTAGAAAGAGTCATCGTCTGGGCTGTAGTGGCACACACCTGTAATCCCAGTGCTTGGGAGACTGAGATGGGAGGATTGCAGGCTTGAGGACAGCCTCAGCAGCTTAGTGAGATCCTGTTTCTAAATAAATAAATAAATCTATAAATGAATAGGGTTGGGGGTATAGCCCAGAGGTAGAATGACATGGGGTTTAATCCCCAGTATCCACCACCCCCAACAAACAAACAGGAAAGAAAGAGGTCTCATGCAGTACTGCACTACCTCGTGTCCTTCCCCCATGTGAGGACAAAACAAGATGGCCTCACCAGATGGCGACAACTTGATCTTGGACTTCTCGTCCCCCAGAGCTGTGGAAAATACATTTCTGTTCTTTATAAATTACCTAGTATTGGGTATTTTGTTATAGCAGTCCAAATTTGACTAGGCAATACTCAAAAACTTCATCAGTGACATAAAAAGATAGGAACCTGACAAAAATGGCATCATGGTTTTACCCATACTAAATATTTAAGAAATACAAGAAAATACTATATTAAATTCTGCACTTTACCTTGAAAAAGACCAGAATTTACTTTTTTAAAGGAGGACCAAAAGGCTTGTAGCTTATGATTTATTATGAAATGATGGAGGGAGGGTTATTTGAAATTGCACAAAAAAATCGTAGCACCAGATATGCATGGACGTGACTTGACGCATATGCAGTGAGTTAGCTGGTAGAGCCTGAGGAGAGCGTGTGCCCGTGCGCGCGTTTATACTCATCTGTTCAGGTGGGTGCAATTTTCTGTGTTGAACTAGTGGACACTACTGTGCATTAGTGAACACAGAAGTATTGTGTTATGCTCAACTTGTTTATTAATATGTCAGTTACATTGGATCAGTGTCACATTTTAAAAACATACATTATAGCACAACAGATTGTATTTCTAGAATAAAGTTTTTTTTAATATACTGGTGGTTGAACCCAGGGGATTCTAACTCTGAGCTGCACCTCCAGCCCTTTCTTTAATTTTTAATTTTGAAACAGGGTCTCTCTCACTAAATTGCTGAGGCTGGCCTCGAACCTGTAATCCTTTTGTCTCAGCTTCCCAAATACTTAGATTACAGGTATGTACCACTATGCCTGGCTTCTAAAATAAAGCCTATTTTTTCCACATCTAACTAAAGATGTTTCATGGAAGTATTTTTTAATAGAACCCTTTCCATTTTGTAATCTAATAATTTTAAAAGACAGGTTTCCCCCTAAATGGTGTTTGCACTCTATAAAACTAATGAATTATTAGCTATTCTGAGATCCAGTTTTATATGTTTCTATGACACTGCCATAACGTGCTGTTTTCTTCAGTAAAATTAAGGTTAGAAGCACTTGTTTTGTATCACACAGACGCAGCCAGTCAAGGTTTATAACGCCGTTGCTCTGTGTGTGTGTGTGTGTGTGTGTGTGTGTGTGCGCGCGCGTGCGCGCGTGCGCGCATTTCCAAGTGTTTAGCATCTTTTGGCTAAGTTGCTTGTTTTCTGAGGACAAATAAATTAATCACACAACTGAAGGAGGAGAAAAAAATAAATTGTTAGCATAATACAAATCAGTTCAGTGTTTCCCTTATGGTGCTGATTTCCAATTCAATTAGGAACATGCTCTTTAGGGTAAACATTGCAAATACTGAATTTCAGAGTAGTTTTTATTTGTTTTACTTTTTCATTTAATTCCCTTTTCATATATTATTCTTTAAATAATTTTAAAAGTTATGAATTTTACTTTATTCATTTTACCTTAGAAAGTACCAAACCTGAATAACAACATATTTAGGTTAAAAAATCATATATAGGCTAAATATGAGGCTGACCTTGTTCTTCACTTACCAGTTAGCTGTGCGCAGTGGTGCATGCCTGTACTCCTGCGATAGAAGAGAAGAAATAAAATTTTTAGGTAGAAAGGAGACAAATTGGGAAGAAAAGGAAAAAAAACCCTCATAATCTTTAATTTCATTTTAACAGAGCTTGTTTGCTTTTAGGCAGAAGCCAGGTCCATACTTTTAAATCATAATGGGCTAGCTCCATATCTGAAATTCCTGAGACGACTGGACTCCAAAGAAGGGTCTCACTTTTTGTCAGAGCCTCGATTTCCTGGGAAGAAGGTCCCAGAGGATCGCCCTGCACCCCGCCTTCCCTGGTTCTATGTCTCTGCTCCCTGGGATTTCTTATCCCAAGAATTTCACCTTTTGTCAGCCTGAAGCTTCAAAGAAAGGAGACCTCCATCCATGGTGCCCCATTTCCTGCCATGGGTCCCAGCCACCCCTCTCTAGTGGGCCCTATAAGAAAAAAAGTGAAAAAGACCCGAGAGCCTCTCTCTCTGTAGTCGCGCTCTCAGCCAACCTCTCTGCCTCTCTGCCAAGGTTCTCACACTCTGGAGGTGGCCCACGTTTCTCCTGAACATGTATCTCCATTTTACTTGAATTAAACCTCTGTCTTTTTCTCTGACTGGTGCATGTTGAAATTCTTTTCGCCATGGAAGCCAAGAACCCACAAGAATTATTGTGTCTTCCCCTGACACTCCCAGTACTTTGGAGGCTGAAGCAGGAGGATTGCAGATTCAAGGCCAGCTTCAGCAACTTAGTGAGACCCTGTTTCCAGATAAAACATAAAAAGGGCTGGGTTCAATCCCCAGAACTGAAAACCAAACACAAAACCAAAAATCTACCAATGTACTAGTCTCAAGGTGTCTGTTCTCCCAAAAAGAGACATCCATGTAATTTCCCCCTGGAAGCCAGAAAATCCTGTATGATGAGATACTCAGCAATTTCACTACTGGAATTTCACTACTGCCTTTCTCACTATTATATAAAAAACATAATCTCCTTGGTTTTTCTTTTGTTTGTGTGTTTGACAGGGTCAAGCGAAGGGTAACAGGGAAGGAGGAGTCAGGTGCTCCAGGAAAGGGGGACTTCAAGGGCGCTGTCTCTGTGGCTCTGGGAAGGGGTTCAGCTTTATCACATTGTTAGAATTCAGACTCCTGTGATGGGAGGTAAGCACTTTAAATATGTCTCTTCCAGCTACTTCAATGTAAGGTCTGTGCCACTTTTAATTAAGGCTAAAACTATAAGTGTTCATGGTCTGCAAACCCTGTTTTGGGGTACATTTACGATTTTCAAAGGATTAGAAATATTTTTAGTGTCACTCAGATCTTATACCTTGCTATGTGGGCTTCTCAACGTGGCTGCTTATACCTCAAAGCCGGTGAGAACACCAGAGAGACAGAGAGAACAAGAGTGAGAGAGCAAGAGCAAGACTCAAAGGACACTGCATCACACACGCTAGGAGGGAGTGTTTCACACGTGGCTATGAGCACCACTGGGCATTATGAGAGCTACTTAGGGTTTGTGCTTTACAATAGGTATTTGCATGGCTTATCTCACTTACCCCCTACAATAGGTCTTTGAAGTAGATGCCTTAAATTCTTCTGTTTTACAGATGAAGAAACTCCTTTCCTTTAACAGAAAAGTCAAATAACATATCAATATATGTGTCTGAGGTGTGATTCAAGCCTACATATCTACAAGTTGAGGTTATTTACCTTTATTGGGTTAAAGTTTACTATTCATAATTACTATAAATCTCATGATTGATTTCTAAGAGGAAATATTTTCAAGTATTATAGAAAGAATACATTTAATAGATTGTTAATACACTTATTCCATATTAACCTTTAAATGGATAATAAATCCTCTCTCAAGATTAAAAAAATCAAGCCTGAAATTATTTTTTGTTGGATTATATTAATGAAAAGTACAGATTTCTAGTATTTTATTCATATGTTAATATTGGTCATAAGACTGCATATTTTAGGGATACAGTTCTGCATATCAAAGATACTTCTAAGTCCAGAGATTGAACTTGATTAAAATTTTCATTAACCTGTTCCAGTACATGATTTTGAATTATTTTTAACCACATTTCTAAAAGGAAAGTAAGGGGAAGAGAAAGAGTAAAATGACTCCATCCTAAGCATTTTGATGTGAAGTGATTGGCTGTAGGTCAGCTGTGAAGCATGATGAGGACTGAACTCTTATCATATTCAGCATCAAACAAACATGATGAGGCTGCAGAGAGAAATTTCGGCAATCTCCATGACTTATCTATTGGGTGTCTCAGCCGTGCCTATTTATTTTAAAGTAATGGCATTGTTGAACCTGAATGGAAATAAGGCTTTTCTCAATTACGGAGATCAACCACTAGAACAGATATGTTCAACATATTTACCAAACCATATCCCATTTTCACAGAATTTTAATAGATGTTCCACAAAATAAAGGATTTTATAGTCAAATGTGTTTGAGAATTACAAGAAAATATAATTTATAAATATTCACATGAATTACTCTGAATTTTATGTCATCATGTATTGTAGTATCAAGAACATACTATGAAACATGCTGGCAAGGATGTGGGGAAATAGAAAATCTTATACACTGTTGGTGGGATTGTCAATTAGTACAACCACTATGGAGATGAGTATAGAAGTTTCTCAAAAGACTAGGAATGAAACCACCATATGACCAAGCTATACCATTCCTTGGTATCATTTCAAAAGCATGAAGGTCTGAATACATGCATATCCATGTTTATAATAGTACAATTCACTATAGCCAAATTATACAACCAGTCTAGGTGTCTACCAATAGATGAATGGCTAACAAAATGTAGGATGGAATTTTACTCAGCCATAAAGAAGAACAAAAATATGTCATTTGCAGGAAAATGGATGGATGTAGAGAATATTATGATAAGTTAGATCAGTCAGTCTCAAAAGATCAAAAGCCATGAGTTTTTTCTCATATGTGGGAGCTAGAGATAAAATAGGAAATGAAAGGGACTTTAAATAAATGAGGAAAGAGACAAATAAAATAATGGAAGGGGATTGGGGGAAGATGAAGAGATGGGAAAGTGTAGAGCTGATGAAGGAAAATAAGTCCGTATATGAAGGTATCACTACCAGTCTCACTAATATGTATGGGAAGAGGTGGGGAGCGGGGTGAGATCCGGAAGGAAACACACCAAGCGCTATGTACATGTATATCTCTTTCACTTCGAATCTCATTATAATGTATAATTGCAATGCACCAATAACAGTATATGTAAAAGAAGAATATACTATGAAAAATGAGTTTTTCAGAGTTGGATTATGAAGTGTGGTCCATGTATTTCACAAACACAGTTGGGGGAACTGCTCTTGAAATTAGAACCCCTTTATAGTGGTTCTAATATAGCTATAAATATTTCATATTAATTTTTCACATTCACTTGAACATTTCCTGGAGGACTCTAGTGGAAAGATTTCAGAAAGTTCCTACATTGACCTGACCTTGACAATTGTACCAAACTGCATAAGCAGTAATGAGAATTATAATTAAATATAATTATTTATAGTTAATATTATAAGTAATTAAAGCTTATTATGGGTCCTGTCTTAAGGAATTTCCATAAATTATCCCATGTGCCCATCATTAAAGATAAGATACCGGGTTAGGAAACTGCTCATACCTCTTTATGAGTAAACAGCATATCCACTATTCAAGTCCATACTGTTTGCTTCAAAGCAGAGTGGGTCCACATTGTCCAATACTGTCACCATCAGGTAGATGTGGCTACTGAGCACCTAAAATGTGCTTCACTTGACGATTACGATCTGTTGTAAGATTTTGATGACCTAGTATGAAAACAGAATTTCAATATCTCATTTATAATTATTATATTCACTAAATGTTTTGCAGTATTTTTAGTACTACCAGCATCTTTGTTATCCATTATGAGTTCTTTGCAATATAAAATAAGTGGCAGAAAGCGAGGCCTTCATGGAAGAGATCACTACTGTTGCAAAACACTCAACTTACTAAGACACACCACTCTTTTTGCACAAATAACCAACAAAGAGTGAAGACCATTGTCTCTAATGCTTAGTTTTCCCAACTGAACATGTCCAATGGTATTTGAAGTATGGCTATCCATGAAGTGAAGGATCATCTATTTGAATACTTTTAGGCATTACAAAGCATCAGTATTATTCCAGGACATAAAAGATTGTATAGTAGAGAATCTAAATCCTGGCTTGATTAAGTTAACTTGCTCAGGGTACCCAGCAAGTGAAAAACAGAGCCAAGATTCAAACCCAGGCAAGTGGTTCCAGTAGGACAGTCATGTAGTGCTCCTCAACCCTGTTCTCACTAGAATCATCTGGAGAGCTCTGAAAAAAATATAAATATTTGGCTACATGTAAGAGTAATGAAATGACTATTCCAGGGGATGGACCTCAGGCATTTATATATTTTTAAAGCAGTCCAGAGGGTTCAAATGTGGAACTATGAATTGAAAAACAGTTTTAAGGCTATATGTTTTCTTATAGCACAAAATTTTAGTACACTATGGAATTCTCTTAGCTGTGGTCCCTTTTATTTTATAATTTTTAATATTCTTGTTTAAGAAGATATAAATGTTGTATATTTGGGAAGCATATTCATTCAGATTAAGCCACAGATTAAGTTAGAGATAAAATAGGAAACAAAAGGGATAAAAAGTAGATAAAGGAGGGGAGACACCAGTAGAATAATGGAAGGGGGTTGGGGGAGGGAAGTGAAGAGCGATCATGGAAATTTTCATGGAACCTGTCATAACAGGTAACAAAATGTTGCTTTTTCCCTCTCATTTAAGTGGTATCATTTTAGCTTTGATTTCATTTCTTCTCGGTCTGAATTCATGCCAGTAAATAACAACATTTTTCTAATGCCAGTGCTCCTGTACTTTAATAAATGTTTTAATCTTCAATAAGCAGGTCTTTAAACTGTTCAACTCATTTGGGGATTAAGTTCAAGTTAATCATTTGTTTGAATGTCAGCACAAGTTGTGATTTTTAGACATCTTTATGTGGCTCATTTATTCTATTTCTGAGCATTAAATAAATGAGTTTTTTCTGGCCTTCTTTAACAGTTCCTCAATGATCTTCTCCAGAAAACTCTAGGCTTATAGTATGGGAATAGTAAATTCCTTACTGTAATTGGTCCTGAAGAAACTAGGAACCAATTTTGCCTTAAGTAATTAGCTCCAGATACAAACTAACTAAATATACTGTGCCAAGTACTATGCTACACACTTCAAATTTATTTCATTTATCTGTCACAAACATTTTATTCACATTTTCCAAATGTTGTTTTTATTTTATGGGTGAGAAAACCAAGTTCTTCTGGCTAGTGAGTGACATAAGTCATTTTTCAGAACTGGGAAATTTGGACTATACTTTATTTTGGAACTGGGAATTGAACACAGCGCCATTCTACCTCTGAGCTATGTCCCTAATCCCTTTTTTATTTTGGAACAGAATCTTGCTATGTTTCTGAGTGTTACACTAAGTTGCTGAAGCTGCTCTCAAACCTGCAATCCTCCTGTCTCAGTCTCCCAATTACTGGGATTACAGGCATGCACCCCCCCCCCAGCTATAGACTTTTTAAACAATATAACTTAAACCCCTACTTCTAAGTCTGTTTTTCGTCTTTGGAGCACAAAGAAAGGATGTGGATTTTAAAAATACATATTTTGGGCA